>PVIJ01007028.1:0-55983 GCA_004024925.1 Scalopus aquaticus | reverse complement strand
GCTGGGGATCGAACTCGTGCTGCAGTGGCTCTGGACAGCTTCATGGTGCTGCGCTTAACCTGTTGCGCCACCAGGGAGGCCCCATTTTCAGCTTTTATTCCGAATTCTGTACTAACTAGAATAAAACCAACTCATTTGGAAAAAAAAAAAAAGAGTTGTTAGCACTGTCACCTTGACCTGCTCACCTTCTGCACTTCCGCTGACTTGAAACTCATCTAGGGTTTGTTTGTTTTGGGGTGCTAACATTTGTGGCATATTCTTCTATTTCCTGGTTTAAAATTTTTAATGCATTACAATAGGGATAGACTTTCAGAATGATCACTTCACCTGTTACAGCAGTCAGATGGCTGGAACCAACAAGGGGTCGTAGGTGTATAAGAGGACGGGGCAGTGGGCACCAAAGAGTCACCTCCAGGGGACTCATGAATTCAAGCTCCTGCTGTGCTATGGCCCCTGGAGTTGGACGATGGGGGTCCCTGGAGAGCGCCCCCTCTCTCCACCACCAGGCCAGGCTTGTCTTATTGTATCTGCTTCCACTCTAGGCTATTTTTAAAAGAGATTTCTTTATTTATTTATGCATACAAGAGCTGGGGTGTAGGCCAGAAGTGTGGGGGAAGGTAAGAGGAGTCACCAGAGAGATTGGGGAGCAGAACAGGCAGATCAACTGAAGTACACTGCTGAGGGGAGCAGCGGGAGAGTCAGGAGAAGTCTGCTGCGCCACGTGGGAAGCTCCCTGGCTGGGGACTGAACTCATGCTGCAGTGGCTGTGGATAGCAGCATAGTGCTGATACTCAACCAGGGAGGCCCACTCTAGGCTATTTTTAGGCAGTAAATGCAGCACTGGGCATAGACTGTCTGGGAGTTTTTCTCTTTTCCAGCATAGAGCCTTATCCTAGGATGTTTGCTCCTGGTATTTATAGACGCTTGAGCTCTAGCTCGTTCAAGTGCTCCTTTGTTGCGCTGGTTGCAGCCCTGTGGTGGGAGGTGGCAGGTGTTTTGAATAGCCCAGCCTCCACTTAGTGCAGGAGCCTTGTCTGTAAGAAGACACAGGTGATCCAACCTGTTTCTCCCCAAGGATTTAGGTTCAGCAGTTCTATGTCGAGAGCCTCAGGCTCAAGCCAATAATCCTCACCCTCCACCCCTAGCCCTGCAGGACTCTGACAGTGCACCCTCTGTCCTAGTTGCCAACTTGCACACCCCCTAAGTCATTGAACTGTAGGGTCTCAGGAGTCCCCGATGTTGGTGAGTGACCAAGTCATCAATTGCAGGGGGCGCTGTGCAGGAGCCCCCCTCCCTCTTGTGGTTAGACACCAGGTATGTTTATAAACAATTTGAGGGGTTTTCCTAGCCCTTTCTAGGGACCACCGTTCCTGGTGTGTGCTGTTGTTGTCCATTTTCCCTCAGGGGCTTTGGTTTTGTTCTACTGCAGTGTGTTGTGAATATTGGGGGAAGCTCTGGTCTTCACTCTGCTACCATCTTGTCAGTTTCCCATAGTGACATTTTTAAAAGGTCTCATTCTTTTAAGGTAAGCTACAGATAGCTGTATTATAGCGATGTTTTCCCACCTTTATTCTTTATTGTTGACCGTTTCCTCACTTTATCACCTTTACTACTTTGCCTAGTTTTGTGTTATCATTAGTAATTTAAAATTTATATTACAAAAATTTATTAGTCATTTTTGTGGAATTTGAAAAGTCAGGAAAATGTTATATTTATGGTCTTTTCATTCTTATCTTAAAAAACGCTTTGTCGATTAAGTCTCAACACTCCAGGTAAAATAACATTAAATTACCAAATGAAACATGCAGAATCTATAAATTCTAAGTGAGATCCTCATTAAGATTAATTTATGTTCATTGGGCAGATACCGTATTCCAGTTTTATTTGGAAATGGAGAATTTATGTCTGTTGTAAAATATGGTAATACATCCCACATTGCTGTGGCCAGGAGTGTAAGCCAGCTGGAGAGGGAAGGGAACGCAGTATTTGCTTGTCTGGGGTGGTTTTGCATCCAGAGAGCCTGAGGTCCTTTCTGTAGTGAGAACACTTTGCATTTCCTGTCTTTGGGTCTTCCACTTCTACCTCTAACTAGTTGGGTGACTTTAAGAAAAGCGCTTCACTTCCCTGGGCTTCGGTTTTCCCATCTGCAAAATAAAAATGCTAGATTAAATCATTTCCAAGTGACTAGTTCTCACACTAAAGCAGCTGAGAAGTTTCTTAAAAATGGGAATCTCTGGGTCTCCACCCTAGAGGCCAGTCCAATAGATTGGGTTTGGCCAATACTCAGCAGTTTTGATGCGTGTCCCAGCTAACTCTACCTCTTCTCCAGTCTCAACCTGACATATCTTCCTCTGAAACATACTGCAAATAAATTCTTGAAGAAGAGGACGGGGAAGAGGAAGAGGAGGAGGAGGAGGAACAAGAAAAAAAGTAAGAGAGAGCCCTATCTTCCCTGAGAAAAGGGTTCTGAAGGCCAAATGCAGGGATTCGGGGCTGACTGTTTGCACTGACCTCTCTCCCCCTGAGTTCCGGGCACTCCCGTGTCCCCCACACTCTGGAAATACCGGATCAGAAGGGCCTTCGACAGACGGTAACTGCTCCCTAGGAGTGGACGCCTCATCTCCTTAAATGTGCAATCCCGTCAAGGGGTCTGCCCTAACTTCCCGGTATTTTGAGCAGTCCCGGCACAGAGCCAGGTGAGCCCCCAAAGCTACCTGAGATACCAGCACCAGAGAGGCAGCTCCAACTCTGACCCTGGAGAGGGTTTATCAGTTCCGCATGTTCAAGCACCTGTCCCCCTGCACGCGGTGCAGTCTCCTGCAGAGCCCAGCTCCCCGTCTTAAGGGTGTGAGAGGGAGAGGTGGAGATGCTTGATTTCCCTTGGCAAGGGCTTCTTGGTGCTAGTTTAGGGTGACAGGTACAGTGGGGGGTATTTGAGGGATTAAAATCAGGGATCACTCAGTACAGGAAGTGGAAATAATGACAGCCGTAGCTCAAACTTACTTTGCGCTGGGCAGTGTTCTAAGTCATTGACCTGCCCTAACGCATTTCAACCTCCCACCAATCGCTGCGATATTGTAACTGTATCATTTCCCAGAGACTCAGGCACAAAGAATTTGAGCGACTTGTTGAGGGTCACAGCTCTAGTGAGCAAGTTGGAGCCCCAGGACTCCGGGCAGGGCAGGCTGAGTCTGGTGCCCAAGTTCTAACCACGCGGAGCCCGCCCCTGACTGTGAGCTGTGAGGACTCGGCTCTCCATTAGCCAGAGCTGGGGGCGGGGGCTGCTTCAGCTTCTCCTTCCCAACGTCCTTGTTGGCATCTTTGTTCTGCGGAAAGCCGTGCAGAGGGAGCGGGGCCCAAGAGAAACAAATGGCCTGGGGATGATGGGTGGAGGCGGTGAGGCAGGGCACACAAGGGGGCTGGAGAGTGGAGGCTGGGGGGGGCACCATCCACGGCCTGCTGCACAGTAAACATCCCAAAATGGGGAAAGCAGACAACCTGGTGGGCAGACAAAGCCCAGCAAGTGCTCATCGTGAGGCAGGCCCCTGGGACCCCTACAACAGCTACAGGGAAAGCTGGGGCAACAGCCAACTCTCTTCCCACTGCCCGGGTAACTTTCCAGAGGAGGCTCTAGTGCATTTTCTTTGGAAGGTTTATTTATTTATGAATTTTTGGTCCATGTAAGTATGCATTTATTCTTCAGGTGATGAGTTGGAAATAACAAAACACCCTATGCCTGTAAAGTTCCCTCCTGCAGGAGGCGAGCGGATGGGAGAAGCAGTGAGTGATGAGCCATAGCCTGGATTTGAACAAACGCACCTGCACAGTTACCAGGGGTGTAGACAGACTCGGCGAAGGACCGGCTGAGGGCGCTGCCAAAGCCCATTCCTGCTCTGATTCATTTTCTGAATTTCTCTCTCCATTTTTCACCGCTCTGATGTCCTCAGCAGCAGGAGCTGCTCCCTTGCCATTAAAATGCAGAGCTCAGCCCTCCTCTCTACCTTTAGTCCTGGGAGCCAGGCTCACAGAGAGGGGAGAAATGAGGGCAAGGCTAAAGAGCAACATATAAAAAATAAATGAGCCATTCATAAAAATGAGCATTATTACCAAAAGGAGCCTCTGCCAGCTCCCCATGTATATTCGCTCAGCGGCCGGCTCTGTAACGACGTGGAATTAAGTCACTGCATCATCTTTTCAGTAGTTGCTCAGTTGATCTACTATTAACTTTAAACAACCAATTGTGAAATGAACGTTCCACTTTGCCGTAATGATGATGAGGCTTGGCCCGTTACTAGTTTTTGTAACATAACCTTAAAAATTGGTCAGATAAGTTCGGCGGTGCTTACACAGCTCTCCGAAGAAAGCAACTATTCAGGTGGGGCATGGGGGCTGCTTCGATTCAACAGCTTTATGCAGTCATCTTCCCAAATTCTAAAATTGGACTACAAAAAAAAAAAAGTAGCCTATCTTTCCCCACAAATCCAAAATGCTGAGACGTTGGGCTTTTTGCTTTCTACATGAGCAGCTGCAGATGGCTTCTTTTTCTTAACACAGAAAGGCACACCTGTGCGTACCTGTCTCTTCCTTCTCGGAGGATGTCCAGGTCTGACGGCGCGATGCCAGGGACAGCGTGAGCCCGTTTCTCACTTTTGCTTAATGTTTTGCTGGGTGGCACATTTGGCTTGTCTCATGGTTGATCTTATTATGCTCTGGCCCCCATGTAAGATAGGACTGTAAAGAGAAGCATTCGCTTTGCACATGTGGCTGTGGAGTGCCTCTAGCTGCACAGCCCCACCTTGTAAATCTCTCCAGGCTACAAGCTTGTGTCTGTCCCCTGCGGTTCTGAGAACAATCCACAGCAATCACTGACAGGAAGGGCCATTATAGTGGCTGATGTTCTCACCATCTGCAATGGTTACAGTTGTCAGGCTCGCAGCTGACTCACCTGCTGAGGGGTGGGTTCTCTAATGGCAGCGCTAATCAGGAGGGATGGGGCCGTTGCTAAGTGCTGTCTCGGGGAGAGGACGCCCTGCCAGATGCGAAGGCAGGGCCTGGTTTGCTTGTCCATTTGAAAATAAAGTGGCTTGGAATGTCACCCTCGCTTCCGTCTATTAGCAGGCTGTCCTATCAGGAGCTCAGGCCGGCCCTAGAGAAGCTGGCGTTTCTAGGGGCAGAGGACCAAGGCCGCCCCGGTCTCTGGCCAGCTGCTCCCTGAGAAGCCCGGGCAATTCTCCGAAGGAAGCTTAGCACTTTGGTGTGGACACTGCGGCAAAAACAGACACGGAGACTTTTTAATGCAGCCTCCTCCCTCCAGTGCCAGCCCTACTGCTATTGTGCGAACCCCAGCCTGGAGACAGGGACCCCGCTCCTGTCACAGACCACTCCTGTGAGGCTCTGAGGGGCTCACTGAGCCCCTGCTGAGCCTGTGTGTTGGGCGCCTGCCAGCCCCACAGACAGAGGGTGTGCAGGCAGGGCTCCTGCCACCGACGACGGTTACAACACTTCCCTCCAGGGGCCTCTAACGCGAGGAACCAGATTACTGAGGGAAGGGTGAGAGGCAGAGAAGGGCAGGTCAGGGAGAGGTTTGCTTAGATCAGGAGCCAAATGACAGCCCAGAGGGACAGGGCACTGCTTCCTCAAGAAGCAACCCATCCTGTGAGAGAAACTTCCATGAGTAGGGGCTCCGTAAGGAGCCCAGTCCTTGGGCAAAGCCCCTTCTGTGGCTGACCACCTGGCCTCCCTGCTCAGCCTGGGAGAGTGAGGCAAGTCGGCCCTCCTCAGCCAGACATCGCTAGGCACAAAATCTGAAGGGCTGTTCCACTAGGGACTGAGTGAGGGTAACAGAGGGAGCAGATCCCAATCAGCCTCCTGCCACAAAACGAAAACACTCTCTATTTTACAACACAGCTGCTGTAAGCACAGACGCTCCTCAGAGATCAGTCAGAGGAACTGACGAAAACCCTTCCCCCTAAAAGGAGTCTGGGAAGCCCCGGTCTGGAGTCTTCGCATGGCGCCGAAGGTCTGCTGGTCACCACTGTACACATTTTCCAGGGCTGCTGGGACACATTACCACGCAATGAGTGACATAAAACAAAACGATTACCCTGTCATGATTCTGGAGGCCGGAAGTCCAAAGCTAAGGTCAGCTTCTGGAGAATCTGAGGGAGAACCCAGGCCAGACCTCTCTCCCAGCTTTCATGGCTGCGGCAACCTTGCCCTCCCTGGGCTCGTGACTGCCTCCCCCCAGTCTCTGCCTCCTTCACACGGCCTTCTCTCCGTGGTCTGTTTTCTCCTCCGCCTCTAAGGTGACTTGTCTTTGGATTTGGGGCCTTTGTGGTTAGTCAAGGCAATCCCTGTTGAGAGCCTTCCCCTCATGACATCCACAAAGACCGTTGTTCCAGATAAGGCCACATTCACAGGTACCAGGGCACCTCGTGAGGATGTGAGCATACCCAGAGACCACAGTTCAACCCACTCTGCTCATGGTGTGGGTGTTCTTTTCCCATGACAGGTTTTTCTGGAATGCCTTCAGAGGATTTATATGATATTACTGGAAAGAAACATTTCCTCAGATGTACTGGACAAAATGGCCCAGCGTAATTGTTTCTATGCTAGGAATAGACGTTCCCTTCCCCCAAATGTGAGCCCTCCTGGGTTCCTTTTAGTGGCAAAGGGAAAATTTATCTTCTCTGCTTAGTTCGAGCAGGCTGCAGTTCAAGCTAAAATCTCACCCCTGCCCATTTCCCCATTAGGCAGAATCAAGGGCACCACAACCATTTCCCCTGCTGGAGACAGCGCAGGACGCCCTTTTTAGCCTTTCCACAGCCATTGTCAAGAGGTAGCCACGTTGTCTTTTTCTCTGATTGTCTTTCCATCTTTCCTTTCTCCTCGGTCTGGTTCGATGCAGCTGCTCACCCACTTCACCTGCGATCTGAAGAGTGTTGCAAGAAAATCCACCTTAATCTTAAAATAAAATCTAACACCTATGTAGCATTTACATGTTGCTACACGAGCTCGTTTCACCCTCATCTCAGTGTGCTATTTCTCCTTTCCACAGGGAAGAATATTCCCAGACAAGGTGCCCCTTCCTCAGTGCCCAGAGATTGTGAAGCTGCCCAGGGCCAGCAACCAGTAATGGACAGACTGTGCTGTGAACCACCAGGTCTGGCCTAAGAGCCCTGTGTATCACTAGGACTCCAAACTACTTCCAAAATTGGCAGCAGATGAAAAGCACCCCAAGGCTGGCACCCAGAAGCCCTCTTGTTCTTCCAGTGTTCCCCATGCTTTGGGACTCGCCCACTGGAGACTGAGGCTCCTGTTCACAGCCACAGACCCAGACGAAACTCTCCCTCTGATTGCCCCCCCACCACAGCTGCGCTGAAAGCCAGCCGAAACAGAACGCAGCCTCCGAGGGCCCAGGCTGTCTCCACGCGGAGGCCATCTTACTCCCTCCCCCGGGCTGGAAGTTCATGTCCAAATCCTGGCCCTGGGCAAGGGGAGGTCTTGAGAGCAGGGGCGGCCTCTTCTATCTGCCCACCTTGTCCTGCTGAGCTGGAAGCTGATAATCCCATCCTTTCCCCGGGAACAGCCACACACACTCACGTACGTACATGCACACACCAAGCTGTGAAAATTCCTGTCTCCCCACTGCAGTATGCTGTGAACAGGACCCCCCCACATCCTAATGCAACCTAGTTTTACACGCCGAGACCTGCAGGCCAGGAGCAGCAGGAGGGAGTGTCCCCCACATCAGCTCCACACTGAGGGTCAGTGTCCACTAGAAGACACCCCATCTGTCAAGCAGAGCATTCTTATCTCTAGTACCCGCTTACTCATGGCTGTCATCAAAAAGACAGTCCATTCAAAAGGTGAATAAGAACAAAGGAACTGGGCCTCCCTGGTGGTGCAGCGGTTAAGCGCTGTGCTGTGGAGCTGTCGGCAGCGGTTACGGTTACGCGAGTTCGACCCCCAGCCGGGAAGATTCCCACATGGCACCGCAGACCTCTTCTGCCTCGCCCGCTGCTCCCCTCAGCAGTGCGTTTCCATCGATCTGCCTGTGCTGTTCCCCACTCTGTCTCTGGTAAACCCTCTCGCTGCCCCACGCCTCTGGCCTGTACCCCAGTTTGTATGCATAAATAAATAAATCTTAAAAAAAAAAAAAGAACAAAGGAACTGCCTTTCCCGAGGACTATGAGGAGCACTTGTATTTTATTCCCGGTGATGGGATGGTGCGGGTCGCTGTGGACTCAGTGCTATCCAATCAGGCCAAAACACTTAGAAAAAGAACCTGACAATGCTACTGGATTAGAAGTTCACACCTGGCTTCCAGGAAGCTGTGCTGAGTGGCTTCCCTGTTGTTGGTATTTTGGAAATCTAGAGTCCCCCTTCAGGTGTGGTTACTATAGTATACTCACCACCAAATCACCCAGCCCTCCACCATAGCCTGCTGTGCTCCCTCCCCACTTTGTTCTTACCCTTCCCCCTTCAATTCTATATTTAGTTTTCAAGTATTAATTTTTAAGTTTGTCTTTATTTGACCCTTTGTATGATTTCTCTACATTCTACAATAAATGACACCACGTGATTTTGGCTTTCTCTTTCTGACTTATTTCACCTAGCATAATCCCTTTCAGTTTCATATATGTTACCACAAATGGCATGAGTTTATCTTTTTGATTGCTAAGTAATATTCCATTGTGTATTTTATCTCCTCCCTACTGCCCAAAACATAAGTGCTTTGCAGGCACTGGCTTCTGATTTCTGCTTGCGCCTATGACTCTTACAATGAACTCAATGCTAGGGTGGGGTGTGTGAGAAAATCATTTCAAACTTAGTGACATTTCAGGTTACCCACACTGACATTTCAAAGGCTATCCATACTGCAGAAGTGAAAGTATGGATTTTGCAGTGGGAACAACCTTCAGGACACTTTCTTAAACCACAAACTTTGAGAAAGAGGCTTTTCCCCCCCAGTAGAAATCTATTTCTGATTTTTGAAATAAATATAAGTGCTGAATATAAAGTCACCTATGTTTTTGAACCACCTCTGGTTCAAAACATCCATTTGCTATTGTGATTATGACAGGGCTTTAGGGTTAAGTTCTTCAAAAGACAAACAAGATATCCCCAAATGTTATTTTGAAGTCCTAATGTTAAATTTTCAATTTACCAAGGGTTTACAGAGTGGGTTTACAAGTCAACTACAGGGCTGCCGCTAGCAACGTCTAGAAAGATGCTTAGAAAATGAAGGTTATTGGTTTTTGAGTTAAGGATCAGGAAGGAAACATCATAATTTAATTTCTTTTCTTGAAGATGTGTGGGAAAAAGAGGCTTGTGGATAAGTCTGGAAAAATTCATCAGGCCCCAGATGGGAGGCTCTTTGGGCCTGCATCATGCTCCCAGCTGGTCTCTGAGTCACCCCTGCTGTGACCAGGTCCAAGTGATATTTCAAGGGGCTGACCTGAGCCAAGTGCCACACAACAGACCAAGGCTTCCTCTTCGGTGTTCACACCGCCTTTGCATTTAGCTCCCACCCAGCTAACTGAAGATTGGAGATATTTCACTTTTTTTTTTTTTTTTGCAATTTTTTTTTTTTAAACCTCAGGGCTGACTTTTTGCATTAACCACACCAGCCACATCTGCTTTGTCTTACCAGGGAAGAGAAAAGTCTAGTATTTGCAGCATTGGTCCTCATTTGTTTGCTTTTTCTCTTTGTTTTTGTTTACTTAATTGCTAATTAAATTTCTTTTACCCTTTTCAGTGACTTTGTGTGGCCTCTCCACTGAGCTAAGAACCAGGAGGCCTGGATTTCTTAAAGTTTAATCCTACTATTAGATAGTGGTTTGAACTCAGAGTTGTCACTTAACTCTTCTGCATCTCATTTCCCCATGTGTAATATGGAACTCATGAACCAAAGAATTTTTAATTGGATGTGATCTTAGATGCCTTTTAGCACAGCAAAATATTTTCTCTCTCTCTTTTGAATAAGAAGAAATTGAAGATCAGGGAAGTTAAATGAATTGCCCCAAACTACCACCTATGGGATTGTGAATAAAAATGAGGTAATAAGCAAGAATAACTTATTTAATACTCTGAATTCATTGCTGCCTTTGGCAAAATATTAAGGCAGAGAAAGTCTGTTTACTTATCCTGCCTCGCTCCCCATTTTATCTCGGCACACCATTTAAATCTGCAGCCATTTCTTGCCAAGAGGGACTGGTAATAAAATCATGGTGTGTCTAGTGTGATTTTGACATCACCCTTAGGGACAACTGGATTTGTGGACCTCAGGAAATATAGTACAAGAAGATTTGTTAATTAAGCAACTACAGAAATATGAAGGTTGTGTCCTGGTAACTTCTCTGTTTAACTTTTTACTACTATTCCAGAAACTGGAACCTAAATTTTAGTGTGCAACGAGACAACGACCAGAGAAAAATGGGCAAAATGCTGGCAGTTTAGAAGACAATTGGTGGGTATGAAAATGGTCTCTCTTCTTTTTTCCTTCATCATTTGGCAGGCAACTCAGTATGAAACAAAGTTCATTTAGAAAGTACATGAAGGGTAAGAGAAGTATCGGTTTTTTCCGCCCTCCCCTCGATGATGGACGGCTGCAGGCCTATGCGCATGCCTGATGGTGGACATCGGGAATAGGGTTTGGACCTGTGTGAGTGGGCGCCCCTGGGCCAGAGACTGGGCTTATAAGCAGAGGAAGCAGCAGCAGCAGCAGCGATGACAGAGTGAGGAGCAGAGGACTGTTTGGGGTGCAGCAGAGACCAAGGGATGCCGCCAGAGAGCCCGAGAGAGTGAAGGTTTGCCGGGGGCCCCATTGCCTGCCCTGTACCTGGTTGCCTCTCTAGGAAAGACTATAAAAAAGCCTGAAATTCCAACTGAGGGCTCCAGACTCCTCCTTCCCTTAGGCCGGTCTGCGCAGCTCCGCAGCAAACCTGTGCTCCTGATGTCTTTCTTGCCTGTACAGTGCATATGAATGAAATGTTATTGATTTTTCAAATGCCTTCATTCCTATGTACTTTGGCTACGTTAAACAAACGTTGGCCTGGATTCTTCAAGCAGGCCGATCTCCGAGGTTTGGTTCAGGAGTGCAAACGAGCCCCCATGCCAAGGGCACAGTTTAGACATTGGGCCCGCAGCCTTAGACTCTCTGGGAAACTTCTTTAAAAAAAGATTTTCCAGGGCTTAGCACTGGAATTAAATGAACTAAATGAGGTGCGATGAGTATCTGTACTATTTTAAATTTCCAGAAGATTGTACTGGTGGGCTCTATCAGCTAGAAATCCAGGTAACTTTGAGATTTATTCAGTTGTTTCAGGCCCTAAGTTTTTCTGTGAAATTCAGGTTCCTGGCGGAGAATAGATGGCACATTCAAATTGTATCATTTGAAGAGAAGTTGAAAAAGGAGAATTATATAGACCTGGGTAGAGTATAGGGAAACCCACAAGAGATGGCATGGTACCCCAAGACGAGCACCGTAAGCCTGAAGGGTCTAGGAGAGGGAGTAGTTATTGAGACGGGGTTTTCATGGACAGGACCAGCTGACAGGGTTTGTGGTTTGTTAGAGGATAAAGGTATCATACACTGATGCTCATTAGTCACAACAGCTGAAAGGCGGAAGCAAACCAAATGTCCATCAACAGATGAATGGGTGTGCGGTATATGTGTACAGCAAAAAAAGGAATAAATTTCAGAGACATGCTACAAACAGGGATGAACCTTGAAATATTTTGCTAAAGGAACTAAGCCAGACACAAAAGGACAGATATTATATGTGGCTTACTAAGATGTACCTCGAACAGGCAAGTTCGTAGACATAGAAAGTAGAAGTGACCAGGGCCTAGGGAGAGGGGGACATGAAGAGTTGTCATTTAATGGGTGTGGGATTGCTGTTGGGGTGATGACAGTTCCTGAAATGGGCTAGTAGTGGCAATTGTACAACATCAAATATGTACGTGACACCACTGTGCTGTGCAGCTCAAACGGCTTTAATACACGATATGCAGATTTGTAGGGTAAATGAAGGTGCTCAGGCTTTTACGCCGCTCGTCTGTGGCTTTTACCTGCAGCCTTGAGTGCAGAGGAGCTTGGGAGCGTGGGCTCGGGGTACACATGCCTGATGGCGGACACCTGGAGTATGGTGTGGGTGTGCGTGAGTGTGCACACCTGAGCCGAGAGACTGAGGCCAAAAGGGCATGTCACAGAGAACAGTGTGCGGTGAAGAGCAGCTCTGAGAGGACGGGCCAAATCTGGGAGAGGAAGCCCAGAGGAAAGGGTGTCTAGAGATTCTTGGGGGCCCAAGGTGCTGTCTCCCTGCTGGCTTATTTCCTATGTGCAATGTTAAATGAACCTGTGGGGATGATTTCAAGGGCTCCAAGGTTCTCTTTTTAAAAAATATTTTTATTTGTTTATGCATACAAGAGCTGGGGTGTAGGCCAGAGGTGTGGGGTGGTGAGAGGATTCACCAGGGACAGAGTGGGGAGCAGAACAGGCAGATCAACTGAAGTACACTGCTGAGGGGAGCAGCGGGGAGGCAGGAGAGGTCTGTTGCACCTTTTGGGAAGTTCCTTGGCACCTTTTGCCAAGTTCCCAAGGTTCTCTTTTAAGCTGCCTGAACTAACCGTGAGCCTACCCAGCCTGGGATGGTTGCAAAATAATATTGTACCATCAGTTTTTAAAAATGCAGATAGGAAAATAAAAGCAAAATAGAATACAGTCAACCCGCAACATTTCTTCAAGGGACATTCTGGGAGAAACAGATCCCTGTTGGTTTGCCCTTCCACCCTCCAATCTTTGGCCAGTGTCTCTCATTGCTTGAACCCAGTTGGAATGGCCAGAACAAGGGCGCCATGAATGGAGTTCACAGAGATCAGTTGTGCAGGCACAAGGCAGGGTGCCGAAAGGAAGAGGGAGACCTGCAGGGGCCATGTGGTCTTGTCACACGATCATCTGTCACCCCGAGACAACGTCTAAAGAAGGCTGGAGTGAGAAGAGCTGATGCCAGGTGTTCGCTCTTCGCTCTGAAACAGCCGAACGCAACCAGTGAACACAGCAGAATGTTTTCCAATTAGCCTAGAAAATCTTTGCTTAAATTCCTGAATGTTCATTTATGCCTTTTGGTCTAGAAATTCCACTTCTAGGAGTCTACCTTAAAAAAAGAATCAGAAATGTAGACTGAAAAATTACATACAAGGAGATTCACTGAAACACTATTTTCACCAAAAAAAGAGCAACTAAGTCATCGGCATATACGATGTAATATTGAGAGCAGACTACAAATGGGATAGACGATCCAGTGTCAGCTGTGTAAGACTGCAAAATACACCAAAATGTGACAGTGGTTATCTCGAATGATTGCATGGAGAATGATCTTTTTTTCGTTTTCAAGCTTTTGTATTTTTCAGCATTTCGTCCTGAATGATTTACTCTGATAGTCAAAAACCAACACATTATTTTTGAAATGTCATGTTTACCTCACATGATAATTCTTTCCAAGATAGAGGCCTACAGAATGTTCCTTGCCATCATGTGTAAAAGGCCTGGGTTACCTGCTGGCCACCTGTTCACTTGAAGGGAAGCATCCAGAGGTAGGGCAGCCACTTCCCCTAAAATAGACAGTGTGGGTGGCTGAGCGCGTAGCTTCCTTTGATGGAATATTGCTAAATGATGAAATTCTATCTCCAGCAAGAAACTATTTCTGCTGGCTGTGCAAATGTCAGGCTGGAGCCTGCCCTTGGAGAGGTGGCTGCATTACCATGTATTTGTACAATCAGCAGAGCCTCTGCACCAACGGTCACGGTGGCTGATTTTACAAGCTACTTGTGACAGGCTTCTGCACATAGAAAGCCATAGCCCAGGCCAGAGTCAACCTATCGTGATTCCTTCTTCTTTCATGTTTTGCCACTTTGAAAGGGTGTTGTTCTACCCAAGAGAAAGTGTGCTTTGCGTAAAATGGCTTCATAGACACACAAAACTACAATATATGAACCTGAACTTGGTGCCATCTTGCCTGCCTTTTATCTCTTGTTTAACCCCTGCTTGCCCTTGTGGTCTGCACTGAAGGGCAGCACCCTGCTCATCAGCAATGCCAGGTGGGTGCAGGTATTTGTGACTGCTTATTCATGTTGAGGGCCAGGTTGGTATTTGGTGGCATCAAAGCACCTGTCTGCTGTTGCCTGACACCCAGTCTTTGCATCAAGCCAGCAGATGGTAAGTTTTTAACTCACACAGACTGGGATTCCTTCAAACTGAAATTTGGTGACACCCCCAATTTTTCATCCCATCTTCCTTCCCGCAACTATCATTTCCTGTCAGCCCCGCCCCACATCATCTTCTGAATTCTGGATATTTTAAGGAGGGAAATTAATTTTATGATCATTGAAATATTACAAAGAGGTATAAGAATGCTTTAAATTTTAAAAAAAAGCTACTAGATACGCAGATGGAATCATTGAGAAAAGTCATTCTTTGCACATTAGGGTGGGCACAGTAGAAAATCTGATAGCTTTGCAGCACACTGCTTGGGTCCTATCCTAAAGGACTCCCGCATGGTAGTCTTGGGAGGCGACATCTGGATGTTGAAAATGCTCCACATCGATGCAATTGCATTAGAAAAATTACTGGAAGTGAAGTCACTCTAGTAGCAGTTATTGTTAGTAGGATATCTTCTGAAGGATGGCTTATATTTTCTCTTTTATAATTGACTTCATTCAGCCAAGAAGATGGTTACCTGCTGCCTATTCTTGCCCCAGCCGGCTGACTTAAGATTGGAGTGAGAACCAGAAGATAGCAAGCTTAATGGAAAGCCCAAGGATTACCCGCTCCTATTAATAATGTCTTTCATAACCAAGTAGCTCTCTTTCCTTGCAATTTTCCAAGCTATGACAGAGCTCCCTGATCTCAAGCCAGAGTGAGAGAATTCATATTTCTTAATGACTAGTATGGCATTATTTCTAGAGAGAAATGAAGTGTGTGCATAAAACGCTTGGCCAAGTGTCCAGAAGATGCAGGCAAGCGTCTCTGAAGATACCCGGACAGGCAGAACATAACCCTCTGGTTGCTTTTGGCTCTGACTGTAATGGAACATTCACGTAGAGGAAGGAGGAGGTTTTTAAAATCAACATCGAGCAAAAACTTAGCCCCCCCCCCCTTATATACTATATAAATGTGTCACACTTGAAGTCATCAAAATGTCATCAGGCAAGGCCAGAGGGGTAGCTCAGTGACTTGGGCATTTTCTATGTGTGGTCGGAGTCTGGAAATGCTGGGGCCACCGTGTCAGGTAGTAAAAGTTCAGTTAGCACAAAGGAAAGTGTTGCAACTGAAGAATCATTTCTTTATTAACTTAAACACACAGAGTGTAATTGTATGTTACTATTACTTCATGTCCAATTATTCCATCTGTCTGCTTGGAACCCTCAGAAAAGGTCTTGATAGTGCCGGCTGTGAAGGAAAGGACACAGATTCATTTTCAAGCTGCAGTGCTTTCAAAAACAATGACGCTTTGTGGGCTCTCTGCAAATACAAAGTGATCCATGCAGAAGAAGTTGGGGATTTATACTCTCAGAAGAAGAGATATTACCAAGTCGAATGAGCCCTTCCAAATTTCTCAGGTGGTTTAGGATTTCTGTCCTTGATCTTATTAGGGATAGGTTAGAAGGACAGGCTTCCAAACAATATCTGGATGAATAACAGTAATGGCTGGACAAGAAGTGCCCTTGAAGAGGGAAGTTAATTAATTAATCGTGATTAATTCGTGGACAGGCGCCGTGGCCCCCAGCTCGAGGGCTGCCTGCGGGCTCGCCGCTGCTCTCTGGGAGTTTGTTTTAAGCGCCGCAGCATCTGCCCTAGATCTTTGCAGAGAAAGGGCTGCTAAGCAGTAACAGAATGATCGCATCATTCACACTTGAACTCAATGCGATGAGCACATTTGTTTGTCCTCATTAAGCGCGGCGTAGCAGGCGCTACCCGACATGCAGAGGCGGAGCGCTGGGTCAGGGCCAGAGAGCCGGGGGCTGTCGGAGAGCGGCTCTGCAGCTGCTTCCCTGCCTTCTCTGGGAACTAGAGGTTTTCCAGAAGCTCCTGGAATCCCAAGAAATGTCCTCGCCACCTCTGTGATCCAAAGGAGGTCAATCAGGGACAGTGCCTGCTGGCTTTCGCCCCAGTTTTAAACAGGGCATCTCTGATTGGATCCTTTATTTATACACACACGTATATACACACACATATACAATATATATGTATACACACATATACACACATATATGTATAGACACACACATAAAATATATATAATTTACATATATATTCAGGTGGTTTAGTACTTCTCTCTTATACTTGGCTACATTCAGCCAAGTATACGTGTGTATGTATGTGTGTGTATATATATATGTACTGTGTGTGTGTGTGTGTGTGTGTGTGTGTACTGAGTTCTAGCTAAGACTGATTTTAAAAGTGTGAAAACTACTACAGGACTAGCTAGTCCTTACATTCTTTACTTACAAAAAGCCAAGGTTACACAGTGGCCGTTAAAAGCAAGGATTCTGGAGCCAGCTTGCCTGGGTTCAGGCCTCATTACCATAAACCGGAGTGGGCTGTCACCTTGGGCAAGTTTCTTAACTTCTCCATGCCTGCCTCAGTTTCCTCATGTGTAACAGGAGTGTACTAGCAGTCCTTGCCGCCTAGGATTCTTGTGAGGAATTCTTGAGGTAACATTTATGAGGTCCTCAGAACAGTGCCTGGCACACTACCAAGTATTTCCCCTTATTATTATTGGCCCCGACTAGCAGCGAGCTTCTGGGCCAGTATCGCTAATAAAGCCGCAAAAGGAAGTGCAGAGGAGCACGCTCCTTCTGTGTAAAGGTGCTTGGGAGTGTAATTGGGTTTGCCGAAAGAGCCTTTTAAAACGGTACTGTTGCTTTCTGAATCCCATTTGGGAAGAAAAGCAGAACAGAAGGTGATAAATTCCTTTATGGGAGAGCTTGGCAGGAAAGGCAGATGCGACTGCAAAGTTAATTGGCCAACGGGAGGTGGGACTCCTGGGCGCCGGCAGACTGAGGCACGGCCGTGTTCTTCCTCTCCCACTCCGGTTTATGGTGATGAATTCATTAGGGCTTCGGAAAGGTCTTTCTTGGGTGGCTGCTGGTGCTGTCTGCCCAGACAGGGATGATGTCAGCATATAGTTGATGGAGTTCTGATTCCCGGGGGACCCAGGGGCTCCTAGAGCATCTCCAGGCTGCTCGCCAAGATGCTGAAAACTGAAGCCCACTCGATTCTTCTTTGTCCCGACTTGCTTGACTCTCTTGTGATTTTTGCCTTCTCTGTACAAGCACCGAGGCCTGAGCAGTCACCTCAAATGTTCCCCAGGTAAGACTTATTTTTCTAGGCCCTCCTGGCTCGAGTCTCTGCGTATTCAGTCCCATTTCTCAGCCTTTCTCTGACTCCCAATCAGGCAAGGTGTGAGATAATACTAGGCCTATATCAAGTTTAAGATGCTGAATTCAAGATTGTAAAGTGCCTCATTATTTTAGGTACCGTGAAGAAAGTACCAAATGCTCTCTAATTAAGCTCTAACATGAGCTTTAAAAAACCTGAGTTTGAAACGCTCCTTCTGACTTCAACACAGATTGTTCAAAAATCACATATCACTCCTGTGCATACTTCAAAAGGAAAGTACAGTTAAGGCAGCCCTGAAACTTGACTACACTGAAGAGTGAGTTTTCTGCGTCACTTTCTGACAGCGGTATCTGTGTCCCCTCATGATAGCGTCATCCGTGCCGTCACCTGCCACGGGACTGCAGAACGGCCATGTCAAATCATGGTGTAAGTTTCTGAAGATGTAAATGGCCTGGGGATTCAGCATAAGTGGTGCCAACCATGCCCACATCTCCATCGACGGGCCCTATGAACACCTGTGACAGGCTTGTGCCTGTCCCGACAACATGGTCTTTTATGAACCCCCAGCCAGCAGGAACTGTAAGATGCACCCCAGTTGGAGGAACATTTAAGTGGGAAAACATGTGCATCTTTGAATCCATGAACTTGGTAATAAATATACTTTTTCTTTAAGAGGATAGTTTTAATTCTCAGGCAACCCTCCCAGTCTTACTGAAAGACTGCGTCTCATCTTCCTCATCTGATTGGTGAGAACGTACATGGTGACTTTTTGGCCTTTTCCAGGAATTTGACAGTTCCTCCCATCAGGCTGGAGGATTGGGAGATTTCAGAGTGGAGAGCCAGGCTTGGAGAGGACCAGGGCTTCTGGGATGTGTTTTACATTTTCCCAAAGTGTCTTCCTCCTAAAGAAGAGGCATTTATTTGTGTGACAGCATTGTTATTCATTTAAAATACAAGCACCCTTAAAAAGGTCGCTCAGTGTTCCTCCCTCCTGATTAATGATTTCTCCCTTCTAGGGTGGATTTTGCTGGAGTTTGATTTTTTTTTTTTTTTAAAGGAACCAACCCTTAAGAAGAAAAAAATCTCTGAATGTTTCAATGGTTGAGACCACACAAAAACATATATATAATTATATTTCCATGAAACATCCAGAACAGGCATATTTGTAGTGAAAGATTGCAAGGGAGGAGGAGGGAGTTGAGGGGATGGTGAATGGGTACAGGGTTTTTCTTTGCAGAGACAAAACTGTTCCAAAATTAGATTGTGTGTGGTAATGGTTGCACAACCCTGCAAATACACAAAACACAGTGAGTTGCACACTTTAAATTGGTGAACTGTATAGTGTGTGAGGCATTTTTTAAAAAGCACTCACACTTAACAGAATGTGTTGTGTGTGTGTTAAATAACCCCAGCAGATGCTCTTTTACACTTAGTCCAGTGATGTTTATTTCATAGAAACTTAGAGTATTATATTCAAAGCAACTCAAAGCCTCAACAGGACAATGCCGGGGTCCTGGCAGTCACAGACGAGCAGAGGAGAGAGGACAGAGGGAACGTTCTGAGAGGCTTTGAGGGTGTTTCTCGGGGAACTCAGGATCTGACTTGACCTTGAAGGTACTGGATGGTGTATAGGTAGGTATGGGAGAGGAGAGAGGGGACTATGCAAAGTAGAAAAATGTTTCAGAACCTTTGCAAACTGAAAGAGGCAGGCTGCAGTCGAGGTGACTTAGGGGTCCAGTCCACTGAGCGCTTTTCTGGGCAGGGTTTAGGAGCTGATGAGCCAAGAGTAGGGCCAGGTGGAGGCCAGTCAGGAAGTCCTAGTTCGGCAGTGTTTCAGCAGACGAGACCGGGTAGTCCGTGAAAGGACCGCGAGACGAGGGCCTCCTTGCTGGTACAGATCCTGAAGCCAAATCCAGTTTCCTGACTCTCACTGGGCTCATTCCTCCTCCAGGATGAAGGGGTAATCCCTCAGCACCTGACCAGCGAGGACGGCCTGGGGTCTTGGCCAATTGCAGTCTAGTGGACAAATCCAGGCTTTGGGAGGATGAAAGACAAACGTCAGTGAGATGGTAATGTAAGAACCTGTGATTCATCCTTTTCTTTACTTCCTTCCACCTTTTACCTTAGGATCAGAAGCTATCATTGGCCAAGGACATCCATTCCTGCAAGTATAGAGGAAAGCCCTCCTTAGCAGGAACAAACCCTCACACCCCCGTTCCCCACGGGATGTTACTGACCTGGTTCGGAACTGTGTTTGCAGTTAGCAGTTGGGTTCATAGAGGACAGCTTTCTCTCTTTAGCAAGACCTCTAGATTTAAAAATTCAGATTTTTATAAGAACTCCAACATAGATTAAGGTTGATTGAATCCAAACTCTGGCAATTAATCGCATAGAGTTGATCAAATAGCTAACTCGATCAAAATTTATAAGTACTAAGCATATATAAAAAGTTAGAACCCTTCCAGTGTTAACTGTTACTCCCTCCTCACTGAGTGTTTTTGTGATTCTTAACCAGTTTTCACGGAAGTCACTTTGTCTGGGTTGGCCTACTGGAATCTTCTTTTCAGTCCCTGGATATTTTCATTAAGTAATCCCCCCGCAGGCGTCATGCTGTTTCTCATCCGTGCTTGTTGTCTTCAAAATGGTTATTTCCTTGCATGAGGACTTTTCATTAATTTTCCTTCTCCATCTGCAGTTGCCCAAAGTGCCCCCATTAGGAACAGAATCTTCATTAACTGTGTTTCTCTGCTGTGGCCCCGATATACATGAATGTGGAGAGAGGCTGGTGCTTCCTCCATCAATACACCAGCGCAGAGGCCCACAGCAGCCACCTGTTTTCCAGGAAATTCTCCCTCTGTCCCCTCGCTCTCCCTGGATTCTTGGCTCTGTGTTGAGCTGCCCTTGGCTCCAGAGAAGCAGAGAGGATGTTTATAATTTCCAGTTTTAGTACTACCTAAAACACACACACACACACACACACACACACACACACACGCACACGCACACGCACACACACACACACACACACACACACACACACACACGTCTATCCTGCCCAGAAATCTTCGGCTGCTATAAACACGAGGTTTTACTGATTAGCCTTCTCGCTTCGGGCTCTGCTTATGTCTGTTCTCAGTGCTGGCATGTTTGCTCCTCCGGGGTGGGGTGTGAGGGGGAGTTGGGGGTTACCGTGCATCTTAATAAGCCCTAAAACTTGTGTCCAGGCCATTTCTGCTGGGGATGATTCCATTAAAAGGAAAAGCTGGGATGCTGAGAAAAGGGCTGCGTGGCCTCATAGCCCAGCTCTCCTTCATCTTGATTTTCGGTCTGAACTATTTCCTTCCTTGATCAGTTGATACATGCTAATGTAATGCTATAGCCAAGGAGACACAATTCCCTCAAATTATAAAAATTCCTGTCCATATCTATGGTCATGGATAATCAAAACTTTGCACACAATTTTTTAAAGAGGCAGAAATCAAAAAAATCTATTATCAAATTATCTTGCTTTCTCGTTCCACAGTGTCACTCACCGAAGACTCCTTTCCTTCAAAATATTTGAATAGACTGGCTAGTTTGCACTATGTGATATTTTAAACTGCTTACCAAATTAACAAAATGGAAGGAATTCAAACCAGATGTTTTTAGAACATGCATTCTTCATAAACCAGGAAAGGAGCCCAAACTCTCAGAGAATTCCAGATGTTTGAAAGTTTTATCTGAACCAGTTCCAGGATGATAAAACCCCCTTGTGACTCATTTTGTCAGCTCAAATGTCTTTTTTATTGTCGTTGATAATTGAACAAGAACAGTCTTGGCTAACACCATTATTGACATGATCTCGTCCCATAAACACCAGCAGCGGAAAGTTCTGAATTCTTAAGTCTGGTCATGCTCTAGGACTCTCCTGTGATTACTTCCCCCAACATATTCAATCTTCAGTTAAACATTCCCAATAAATATACACATTCATTCTGCTCTTTCCTTGTAGGAGACTTTGTGGAGAGCACTGTTAATTAAAATTATTTTATTGCCTCATGTTCTCGAATAATTATAAACCTAAAGATTTCTAAGCAATGGAAATATTTTTAAGTTTTGATAGTTTAAACAGTCCTCTCCCCCTTTTTAAAGCCAATTATCTTGTATTTATAGTCTGTAAATTATTCATTCAACAAATATTAATATATTATTAGCTAGTGAAAAGATAGATAAGTGGCAGAAGCAGCTCACATTTAATAAACAAATAAGGAAAAAACACAAAATTAAACTTACGATAAATGCTATAAATGGAAAAATGCAGTGGAATGTTAATTGTGTGCATGTTTTGTTGTATGTGAAGTATGGTGTGTGTGAGTGATATATGTTGTGTGTGGAGTCTGTAGTTAGGTAGAGGGAGGCCTCTCCGAGGAGGACACACTAAAATAAAGGTCAAAGAAAGGTAGACAAGAAAGAATAGGGGTGCAGGGCCCTAAATAGGAGGAACAGTAAGTAGAAGGGCTTGAAGCAGAACAGGGACAAGCAGACTCATTTAGAGAAAGGATTTTGGTGTGGCTGAGGTGGAAAGAGCAAGAAAACAGGTGAGACCAGTAAGGAAGAGGGAAGAGGCCAGACCACGGAGGCCAGAAAAGAAGTTAAGATGTTGCCCCAACTACAAGCCGCTTAAGGCTGTCAGGCCGCATAATTGTCATAATTCAGTTCATGTTGGAAAAATTTTGCTCTGCCCATCTTCTGGACGGAAACGAGAGTGGGAATAGAGAAGTCGGGCCACTGCTGAAGTGTGTGGGGAATGACTTACAGCTGAAGAGAAGGCGCTGAAGATGAGAACTGTTCAAGGAAGGAGAAGTGGCGGGTTCATGGAAGGAAGGAAAGCAGGCAGGAGGGATGACGCGCGATGCAGCTTCCAGATCCACTTCAGCAGCTGGCTGGAGTGTGGTGGCTTGTTGAGCTGAGGCAGTTAGGAGAGCGGAGGGTGGTTGGATCCGAGCTTTAGTTTGGAGATGCTGACTCTGAGGTGCCTGTGAGGGAAATTCTGAGCTCTTTTAACATTTTCTTTCTTTTTTCTTTTGGAAACATTCTTGTTTTGTTGTTGTTTGTTTATGATAGAGGACTTCTCCCCTCAGGTGTGGTCCCCATAGTTTTCCTACCTCGAAGCACCATAGTCTCCTCCATCATGCATTGTGCCTCCTCCCCAACTCTTTTCTACTCTCCTCCTTCCCCATCCTCGCTCCTGAAAAGTTCTGAATTCTTAAGGATGGTTTTGCTCAAAGACTCTTCCATCACTTCCCCCAGCCTCTTCAACCTTGAGCTAAACACAGGAAATGGAGAGGAGGCAGCTGGAAGTGGAAGGGGAATCTCTAGGACATACGAGCTTAGAGAAGTTCAGGCACATGTTAATAGACACTGGGGAGAAGCTATTGTGGAAGGGGAAATTCAGAGTCCAGACTGAACCCTGGAAAACTCCAGCCTACACAGGCATGGTGGGCGGGGAAGGGGAGGCCGGGGGTGGGTGGGCGAAGTCAGCAGGATGCCTGAGAAAGAACTGCTGAAGAAACAGGAGGGGCATCAGAGCACGGTGGAGTTGGGAAAATAGACAGGGGAATGTCTGCAGAAGGTAGACTTGGTTACTTGTTTCAAGTTGAGAAATTTTAATGGAGTGGGAGAAGCTGAAGCCATATGGATTCTTGGGAGAGCCCAAAGGTGCTGGTGGTTTTAAAGGATCAGTTTAGTCCAACTGTGTATAAAGTTCAGTTTACAAGTCAAATCCCACTGACAGCACAAATGCAAAGTTGAGCAAATCATCTAATCCTGGAAGAAGAGAGAATTTAAGAAGTTATGCAGAACTTGTAACGTAAAAGACTTGGCAACGTATATAGTAGATTTCAGTAAACAGATCAAAGAACAGGTTTTTGTTAAAGTGGGTGGATTTATTTACTGTTAAATATTTCTGCAGAAAATGTAAGTACACTATGAGTGCTGCTATATTTGAACTATGCACGTGGGAGGGAACATGCAAAAATGAAGGTTTGTGAGACTTACAATATTTACATGGTTTAAAAAATGATGTTTATATTGATACTCTATTATCTTTTTTCTAAAGTGAATGAAAAGTCTAATTCATGTGACATGAAAAGAAAAGAATGCAGGTTTTTATAGTTTCTGCTCAACAGGTATACATTTTTTGGTAGATAAGAAGTCCTCAAACCAGAGAGGCATGAAATGACCACAGGCCATATAAGGAGACATTGGGGGGCGGGGCGGGGCAGGGGGTTACAGTTTTCCTATCAGTGTGTGTAATTTTTCCCACTCTTCCTTTAGTGTTCCCAAATAATCAATCAATCCTTGTACTCTAAAATCTACCTCTCATCTTAGTCCCTAGCTTTTTTGAAACAAGATCAGAGTTGACTATCACGCAGCATTATTTATCTACGTAATCGCCCACTTGGATTTTTACACCCAAATATGGTGGTGACTGGACCGCCACGGCCTCCCCGACAGCTGTCCAAGCCCAGGCTGCAGAGCTCCCAGAAGTAAAGGGGACAGTTGCCTTCATGATACCAGTGAATACACTGTGGCTTAGTTAGTGGTACCTTCCCAGCGTGAGCCGGCAGAAAGAATCTCAGTTTAGTTCCTGAGGTCACAGGTGGAACTGAGCAAGAGAACTACCTCCTGTTGTTGGCAAGGGCAGGCACAGGCTTATATTCTCCATCTTAGCATCGGTTCTTTTTAGGAAACTTATGGAGTGGTTTGGGTGGTGTCTGTGTTGCTGCTGGCAGGTTCTAAAGGCGCTCACTGATTACCAATAACTGAAGACACAGTGACCTAAACCATCTTCGGATGCATTGAGCTTGGTTTTAATGGAGGAGACAGCAATTCAGCAAATAACCACAAATACATTATGTACCTGTGATCAAAATTACAGAGAAAAATGTGGCCTTTAAAATCTGGGAAAATAGAACAGATACTAAAAATATATTTTACTTGGGAAGTGTAATTTTGCTGTTTCTCAATCTCAATCTCTTTCATCATGGATGATTTGCGGTTAGTCCTTGGGCTCCCTTGTCTGGGTGTGGTGTTATTTGTTTAGAGAAACTCTATCAAATACAGCTTACATTTTCAAAATTGGGTTAAAACATGGATTTATTAAAATGGCAAGCTGATAAATGGGAAACTGGAGCTATAGTTCATATGGTGGTCATGCACATATTTTCAAGAGAAGGAATTCTGGGCAGGAAGTCTGGGGAGGAGCTGGGAAGCAGAGACCCAAGAAAGCAAGGACAAGGAGCCCTAAACAGCTGTCAGGTCTTTGGTCAGGAAACCCTGAGTCAGAGTTGTGACAAAAGGCAGCACAGGGATGACTGTGTCCTCTGATTGTGCCTCTGATAGGGCCCTCTGCTGTGTTGTTAATTGTATTCAAAGAATTTGTCAAGAAGACCTTCTCTGGCACCCTCCCCAAAGAGAAGTATTTCTCTTGGGTCACAGCATAAATTTAGTGGATACCCAACAGCATTTTTCAAACAGAAAATGTTATTGTGCATTGTCTAGGTAAGGGTGAGGCCATCTGTGTTTTGGGGTCACAGGCCCTCTGTGTATACACTAAGTGACCATCTGGAACCCAGAGTCTGTTCAGTGGTAGGGATTCACTGTTTTCTTCAGGATTTGGCTTTTCTAAAGATAAAACCCCATCTGAGGAAGTTGGGCAGGGTCCGGGACCAGAAAGTGGAGCTCCTATGCAAGCTACCTAGTTCAGGGGTTAATCTCAGCTGAAGATGGTGGGGAAAAATCTAGAAGAGATGGACTTGGAGAGTGAAGAGTGGAGACAAAGTCCAAGGCCAAGGTGCCACTTCATAGAATGGGAAAGAAACAGATTGGAATTACTGCTATCCAGCTTTTTTTGACCCTCCAAAATGGCAATCTCATATATTGAAGCTAAAAGGTGGATTCACCCAGCCTTGGAGTGGTCTCCTGCAGATGCAGCCTCATTGAAGACTTCAGTGGGAAAGGAACTGATAACAGAGACAACTGGGCGTGCAGTCCAACCACGGCTTGCATCCATGTTTTCTTTACAGGAGTCTGCCCTGGAGCAGCTGCTCTGGCACCTGGCAGCTCTGTAACTGGAGTCATTGTGCTGTTGCTTTTTTCAAAACAAGGTCCTCTTAGAAGTAGTTTCCCTCTCTCCTTCCCACCTTGATGACTAAGACTGCTTTCCAAATACTAGAGGCTGTCAGATTTATTTCCCCACTTGATAAGACACTCTACTTTAAAAAAGAACTTTCTGTCTATAAGAACTCACCTCTTTGGAAGCATCAGAAGGGTGATCATTTTATTTACAGACGTCATTTCTAACTCCAGCTCTTCTCACATTGTTTTTGGATGATCCAGAGACTTCTCAAGGAAAGAGGAAGGGAGTTTGGGTTTCCTTAGAGTTCTCAGAGCATTCCAAAGAGGACTCCCTCACGCTGAAAGGGGAGGAAAGGGCAAGCGCTGACTTTGAACAACTTTGGCAACAGTGTGATCGCTTTTTGCTGAGAGTTAACCGTTGGTGGAGAGGCTCTTCACTGGGGATGTGGCCAGATAAGCCCTGGGGTGGGGGGCAGGAAACTACTGCAGTAAAGAAAGATGCCAACTCTCTTGCCCTGGGCGTGAATGATGAGGGAGAGGGTGCTTATCTGCAGAGGCGAAGGACGAGTCTCAATAATCCAGGGACCCCAGAATGTGGCATGAACTGTTAAAACAGAGATGGTAGAGTTCTAGGATAACAACCTATTTCTTTGAAATGATCCACGCTGAAGCTTCTACTCCAGTCTAAGTTTCTGATCTCCTTCAAGAACTTCATTCTCCAAGATTTTCTTGGTCAAACCAAAGACCTCTTTATTACACATGTGAGATATGGTTCCTTAAAACTCTTACAGAAAACTTCTCTGCTGTGGAAAAAGGGTGCGCTTAGAAATGAGATAGACCTAGGTAGCATTTTTAAATTATGATTATTTTTTTATTGAAGGCATGTTGTATTAGAAGCGGCAGTGTTATTTAAGTGCTTGCCACAAATAAGCTGCAAGCCCTTGGGTAATATACTTAACAAGTTAGGAAATTCAGAGTTACAGTCTCTTAACCTGAAAATAGCTCTTTGTAGGGTTGTTGTGAGGATTACATAAGATAAAGTTTATAAAGTACAGGGCCATTGCTGGGCACTCAATAAATAAAATTAGTTTATGTTATTATCTTTCCTACCAGTAAGCACTGGGAGGTGAACCCCAACAGAAGTTGAAACTCTTTACAACACCAGCCTCTACGATACTATAAACATTTGGGCACATTTATAGTTTGTAATTCAAGATTGGGTCTTTTGAAAGCCTTTATGAAAGTGGTGCATCAAGTTGCTTAGACAGCTCTGAAAATTCTATGTCAGAATCAAAGGAAATATATCCAGTTTTATTTAATTTGGGCTTCCCTATTAAGATTAATGTGACTAGGGTTTGAAATAAAGGCTTTAAAATTATAGGCATTTTATTTATTTATTTTTGCAAAGAACTAGGGTGTAGGCTAGAGGTGTGTGTGTGTTGGGGGGGGTTAAGAGGATTCACCAGAGACAGAGTGGGGAGCAGAACAGGAAGATACACTGAAATACACTGCTGAGGGGAGCAGCGGGCAAGACAGGAGAGGTCTGTTGTGCCATATATGGGTTAGCTCCCTGGCTAAGCCATAGCTGGGATAGCACTGAAACTTAACCCCTAGGCCACCGCCTAGAGGCATTTTACACTTAGTACTAAAACAGACCTGAGGGAATATCTAGTCCAGTGTATCCCAAATGTTACTCATTCAAAAAGAACATGTCTTCTTTGTCATGTCCTCATGTCAATTAATATTTTCTGTGTGCTGACTGGTTTTTAAAGAACCTGATATCTACTTCTAAGCCATAATATTCATGAACATCATAGGTTTGATAGGCAAAGTGAAGTGCCTAAGTTAGAGCAATTGTCCACATACCCCCGAAAATCGCCTCGTGTACTACCAGTGGCATGAATTGCCTGCTTAGGTCAGCACTGATGACGTACATCCTCCATTGTGTAGAGCAGGAGGCGGAGTCCCAAGGACATGAAATCTGCCTTGTCTGAATCTCTCTGTGACTGTAACTCCGATAACAGACTAGACACATTGAAGATTTTGGTGGTTAAAAGCCATCTAGGTACTTCATTTGTGCCCACTCACCCTTTCCATGGTTCCCAAACACTCCCCACGCTCCAAGAGAACAGGAAAAATATGCACTGGCCATAGTGAATACACTACTTATGATAGATAGTCCCTTCAAGAAAGCATGGAGATGGATCAAAGGATAAAGAATTCGATTCTATAATTTGCTGCTCTCTTAGAACTATTTTAATAACCATCTGAGCACATCCAGTAGCTAAAACACATTCACCTTTTTCCTTATGCCCTTCTGTGGCATGTAATCTTACTGACCAGATTAAGGTCAGCAATACTGGCCTTCTCCTGACCCTGAATGCCTTGTTCATTGAAACCCGAGTGTGAGTTCCTGTTTGCACCATTGTACCTTGTTAGAGAAGGTATTTCTATTCTCCAGAGAATGAACAATAAGCTACTGTATGTTTGGTCGCTGGAGTTCATTTCTTCATGTTTTCATTAGTTTTATTCATAAGATTCTATTAGAGTCAATTGTTAAATTGCTGGAAACGTCCCCAACAAAGGACAAAAAGGTTCTTCTATAAAACAAGAACAGCCCATCCCCTGCCCAGACTTGAAGGACCATAAATTAGTGTAATAAATTGCAGAATATAAGCAAAGAACTTTTCTTCCTACTCTCCTAGGGGCCTGGGATTTGTGAATCTACGTCTGAAACTAGGTCAGTGGTATAGTAAAAAAAAAAAAAAAAAAAAAAAAATTCCTGCTAAATAAAAGTTAGCGTTCACTGCCTTGAAAAATTGCAGTCCATGTAGTTAAATCAGAGTTCATTACATTCGTGTTAATAGATTCAAGTTATCATTGTTATAATTACTAATAACCTCTCATTGGACATATTCCACTTTTTAAAAACATTCTCCTCTGCTTCCAGAGTTTAGGGTAAAATGCACACACCTCAGTCCACCCTGGGGTTTCATCTGGCGCAATCCCACAGCGGAGTCACCTTTCCTTGTGTTTTGAAGATGCTAGAATCCCTTCTTCTCTGTTTTGAATTCCAGGAAGCATTTGAATATAAATCCAATTTGATTCATTATTACAAAAAGCACATTATCCAAAAAGGTGCAAAATTGGAGGGTATGCCTGCTCATGTAATTTCTAGCCAAGGACATAAAAGAAATTACATCGCTTAATTTTTATTAAGAATTAAAGACTTGGAGGGGGGTTTGTCACTAAGACAAACATGTAATCTTACGTCAAATGAAAATTCGAGCACATTCACTGGAGCAAGCCTTAATCTTTTATGAATTGTACAATTTTAAATAAAGCAACATGGTGGGAGAGAATTACAATGGAGTGAAGAAAAGAGGCAATTTGAGGGAATTATAATGTATTGAAAACACATGCCAAATACTTCCCTCAATACTAATGAATGGGATAGAGTCACATTCTATCTGAGCTTCACATTGTTTTTTGATTCTACATTCTAGCAAGTTCTGAAAACAGCCATGTCAGGAGGCAGGGATGGAAATGTTGCAAAAATATGTGTATTATGGAACAATAGATGTTTTTCTTATTTTAAATTAAATGTTCCCTAATAGACAGCTGCTTAATGGCCCTGATGTGAGCCCCTCCTCCTCCCCCTCTGTCATTTTCACCCACAGCAGTCCCCTAAAATGGTTAAGAGTGGCTTCTGCTGTTCTTCGAATTCTTAAAACAAATGGCCGACCACCCTCACCATGCTGGTGGAGTGCTGCAAAGAGTGATGAGCCCCTCGATGACACACGGATGCCTTGTTCATTCTGCGCACTGCAACCGTGTCCCCATTTCTTATTTGCCTTCAGTGCCCTTCCCTGCATATTCAGAAATCAGCCGTCATGCCCCTGATAGCCTTAAAATGAGGTGGGATTGGGTAAAACAAGGAGTGATATAAGCAGAGGGCTCCCTTGCTCCCCGTGTGCCTGTGGAAGATCTTTAGGAACCGAGGGACCTCCAGGGCACTGCCCCTGCCTGCCGGGCCCCAGCTGAGGCACCTGCAGAGCCCCGCTCTGTGCCGACCCAGAACACAGCTGTCCAGCCCGCCAGGCCGCAGCTTGCACTTAAAAGCAAGACCACCGGGGATGAGACTCCTGACTTACAACCAAGAGTCATGGTCTGTCAGTGCCTTTGTGAATCATACAACTTAAAATAAGCAACAAGGGGGCATCACAACTGAGTGGAGAAGGAAACAAAGGCAATTTGGGGGGAATGATGACGTATCGAAAACGCATGGCAAAACTCCGCTCCATGCTGACCCTGGGAATCAGACCTCTCTGGTTATCCTTGTGGGGCCTCGAGCTCGCCGTTTTTCATCTGCTCCTCAGGCCCCTCTCCAGACATCAGACTCCAAGCCCACCTTGGTCTTGGGTCCAATGAGGAGCCGTTTCAGTAGGAGTTTGCCTGCTCCGAGGCGGCGTTCTGCCTTTTTCTCCAGGTCACGTAGACGCAGCCCACTTCACACTGGCTGATTCCTCACGCTCCTCTTCCTGCCTGCGGCCTCCTTCATGGTCCAGTAAACCAGAGCAGCCAGGCCGAGGCGGTCTGAGACAGTCTGGCTCCTGGTTCTCTGGAGTCCACCCTTCCCCCACTTCCTGCTACCTTGTAGTAATTCCTGTGAATTTCCAAATTCATGAATCAAGGAATCCAAAGATAGATTAAAATTCTGACCCCAATTTAAAAAGAATAAAGTACTCTTGTTTAAAAATGTGAAAAATGTCCATAGTTAGTCAATATTCTAGAAACTTACCGTTTATGCAGAGGAAGTAAGAGTTTAAACCAGTGAGGATTTCTTTCCATTGTACTCTGGGGGAAGTGTGTTCAGATCTTCAGTCTAAGGGTAGAATGGAGAGAGGATGGCAAAGGACATGAACGTTAGAGGTGGGTTGGAAATTGGGGCCAATGTGAAAGCTGAGAGGATGTATCTGTAAGAATTTAATTTGCAACTTCATAACTCCCTGTAAGTATGTGATGTTACTACTTAAACACTGGATTGGATTATCCTCTCATTTCTTCTGTTCAATAAACACTACAGAAGGGACAAAAAGAATGTGAAGAGTGTGTGTTCATTCTAGTGCTTACTGAGGGTGGAACAGGCGATGATTTAACAGGCATCTGAGGGAGATAAGGAAGAGTTTCTGAGAGTTGCCAGACCAGTATTTCCCAACACTCTTATTTCCTCTCCTGTCATTTGCACAGCAGCTCACATTGTCCAAGGACAAAGTCATGAACTGTTCCCACTCTGAGACCTGGCATGTCCACCTTGAAGAACATTCTCCAAGAAGAAAAAAAGTAACTTCCACAAACTTGGTCATAGCAGCATTACTCAAACTGCAGTGACTTGTTTTAGGGGTCAGTCCAGCCCATGAGCTATCCCTTCTCTAAGCTCTTCTCCCCTCCCCCAGCCCTCTACCTGTAAGTGCGGGTACTTGGAAGCCATGTTTTTATTAGGTCAACTCAACCAGGAATGACTCTAGCACAAGCTAGGATGTGGGACTGGGAGAGGAAATTGTAAGTGAGTGTCTACATGTGGTTAGGGTGGTGAGATAAAAACCCCTTACAAAGAGAGACACTCAGGGTAAGGGAAAGAATAATGAAGTGGATTCACCAGGAGACAAAGAATGGACTGGCTCTTTCATCCATCCAACTGCAGTTTCTGACTCCGTGACATATCCCTTAATCTTTATACTAGATTGCCACTTTCAGCATAAAGAAACTTGAATCACTTTTTGTCGATTATAATCAGAATCTTAAAAACGACATAATAACAAAAAATATGAAGCAACGCAAAGAACCCCAAATAAGAAAGCGGTTAAATAAATTATTATATGTTAGCATGATTGAACAGCTCTTAAAGTGATGAGGTTTCAAATTGTCTTGATGGAAATTACAAGAATGAACATATTGCTGGCGACTTTTAAATTGTAGATTTACTACGTAAGGACTTAAAGAGTACCCAAAGTGGTATAAACATACACTAAGTATATGGGATTTTGGGGAATATTGCACATACAATATCTTAAAAATAAAATTTAGACCACTGGCATTAGAAACAGTGATTGGGGCCTCCCCGGTGGCGCAGCGGTTAAGCGCTGCGCTGTGGAGCTGTAGGCCTCGGTGACGCAAGTTCGACGCCCGGCGGGGGAGAATCCCATATGGTGCGGCAGACCTCTCCTGCCTCGCCCACTGCTCCCCTCAGCAGTGTAGTTCTGATCTGCCTGTTCTGCTACCCGCTCTGTCTCTGGTGAGCCCTCTCGTCGCCCCACACCTCTGGCCTGTACCCCAGCTTGTATGTATAAATAAAATAAATCTTAAAAAAAAAAAAGAAACAGTGATTGAATATCCCTCTTCAAATCTTTCCCAGAATAATTCACTGTTTTGATACTGATTTCTCCATCAGTCTGCACCCAAAGTTGGAAGCTGTTCAAGATTCTCTTGAATCTTTCTTTTTTCCAGGGAGTCATTTGTTAGGAAATGGTGATTAGATGTCACAACTCTGGGTGTGGTTTTAAAAGCAAGGGGGCTTGTATGTGGAGAATGGAATAAAGGGGAATTGAGTGGAATTGGAAAGACCAGTTGGAGAATAAGCTGATGACGGGTCTGGGGCGATACATGTGAAGCACTAACCTGAAACATCTTGTCACACCTGACAGCTGTGAAGCAATCCAGGACTACGGAATCCAGGACTACGGACATCATGTCAAAGGACTCCAGAAGCAATTTGAACAGACTCCCGTTCACCTAAATGGAATTACTATGTATTGATAAAATTAACAATTGAAAGAGATTGAAACACATCAAGGATCAGACAAAATTAAGAAGGATTCTCCAAAGGAAAGGAAAGGAAACATCATCAGACCCCAACTAGTAAACATGCTGGTCAGAAGAGGGAAAACCCCCCAAAACCCAAAAAATAGCCACTCGGCAGATTGCTCAATTTCCGTAGTGATCGTGATGATAACGATGATGATATCAAATAATATTCACCATATGTGAATTTCATTCCATTTTATGATTCAAGCTACCATTTGTCAAGAGCTATAATCTACTAAGTTCATTCCTGATTGTTACAAAATTTGGTTGTTTCCGATCTTTTATAATAATTGGTAACACTCAATGACTATCCCTGTACAAAAGTCTTTTCCATATTTTAATATTTTCTTTATCTTGACAAATCAACTCTGGATAAAAAAAAAATCACAAGATGTTTTTCCTTCTTGACGTATCTTGTCAAATCCGTTACTAAGAGGGTGTGTCCATGCAAAATGCCACTAGAAACATACAGACATAACTATTTTTCAGTCCCCTCTACGTTAACATCAGCACTCTTTTTTTTTTTAAGATTTGTTTTTTTTTTTGCATACAAGCTGGGGTGCAGGCCAGAGGTGTGGGGCGGTGAGAGGGTTCACCAGAGACAGAGTGGGGAACAGAACAGGCAGATCAAGGGAAATAAACTGCTGAGGGGAGCAGCGGGCGAGGCAGGAGAGGCTTGCTGTGCCATGTGGAAATCTCCCTGGCAGTGCATGAACCAGCGCCTCAGCCCCTCAGCTGCCAACAGCTCCACAGCGCTGCACTTAACCTGTTGCGCCACCAGGGAGGCCCAACATCAGCACTCTTTAATCTTGCCAGTTTAGATCAGCGCTCTTTAATTTTGTCAGTTTAATAGGTAAAAATGACTATGTTTGTTCTATCCGTTGCTTTTTGAGATCACACCTGCAAGGGGAAATTTTTTGTTTAAAACTCCTCAAGGTAGCTCTGTGTACATATTCTGCACGTGCCTTGCTGATATCTATTAGAGTTTTCGTAATTTTTGCTTGTGTCTAAACTGGTTCATCATTTTTTGTCCTTTCCTACAAGTGACTGTTCCCTAGTCTACTGTTTGTCTTTTTAGTTTAATTCTCAAGATTAAGTTGGTTTTGATGTTGCCAAATTTTTATTTTTCCTTTTGTTTTCAACCTTAGAAATTCAAACTTTTCCAGAGGCTTGAGAAACATTTAATGCTTTTTTCTTCCATTTAATTTTTTCAGCTTGATTTTTCTTTCAGTTTTCTTTACATATTCTAATGCTTATTTTTTTATTTACGATGTGACATGAAGGTATGGGTTGACTTTGCTCCCACGTGCTAACTATTGGCCCATTACAATTTATGGAATACTTTTTCCTTCCTGATTAATTTGTGATACAATTTTTAACATGTATTTTATACATACTAGACTCTATTTACAACCTATTTTGTTCCACTGAGAGATTTGTCAATTTAATCCTTATACCAATAACACAAAGCTTTAATTCTTATTATTATTTTATAATATAGTTTAATATTCAGTAGGACTAGCTCTCGACCTCCAGTCTCTTCAGAATATCTCTGTTGTTTAGGTTCAGTCCTTCTTCCAGAAGGTTAGGATAACTTCCAAAGTTAAAAAAAAAATCTATTGAGCTGATAAGTGTAACTGTATAAACTTTAAGAGAAAAGGCTTTCAGAAAATATTCAAATACCTGGGATAGAGTCCCTTGCCATCAAGCAGATTGGGATTCTAGTACCTTATTTACCCTGCCCACTTTGCTTTCTCTTTTTGAGAACAAAATTCATTTGCATGAAGAACTTCCTGGTCTTAAAGAGGTTTTTTTAGATCTATTTTTTAAATGTATACTTTAGGAGACATTTCTGTTGTGGCTGTTCTCAGAATCCAAGGTAGGACTTAAATAATAAATGAGCTTTTGGGCTGTAATTCCTGCACTTGTCCCTTTTAAGTTTTAGTATTTGTGTATTTCTTTTATTACTTAAAAAGGACTTAGAACTTCAGGATGGGAGTCCCTTTAATTCATTAAATTTGCTCGAAAATATGAGAACTACATACCACTTGGGATAGCTAGCTGTTTTGTCTGCTTAATCACTTACGAGTTTGTTAAAGAAAGTGGGACCTGAAATCTTTACCAACTACTCCCTTACTTGCAGCTTCAAGTTCCAAGTTCCATGAAGGTTACATGATGCAGTACCTGGATGACACAGCCATATGCTAGAGTCTGCTGATACAGTCTGCTTAACCTGAAAGCCATTTTACCAATTTCCAGTCTTATAAGGTCACGCCAGGGGTTGAATTATACTCTCAGAACATTTAGGCACTTCCCTGATGCCCATTGGAACACTGCACTTTTCCAGGGAAGGAAGGAATAATGATGACGCCAGTTTACAAATTACTTTTGCTTTCATTATCTCTTTTTATCTTCATTATAACGCTGTCATGAAGGACAAGTATTATTAATGAGTGAAAGGATGGGAATCCTGTTCATTCACTACATTTATGGTGCTTTTCACATTTATTTGAAAATATGAAGGCCATCTGCCCTCATATTTCATTTCCCTTGTATTAGAGATGTGGGAAATGAGGTTCAGACAGAACTTCCAGGCTACTAAGCAGTAAAACAGCCTACTGATTATGTAGTCTATCTCCACATTCCTCCTTTAGGGTATTCAAGAAATGTCCCCAGTCATTGTAGTCCAACCCTGTAAGAAACCTCTCCAATGTCTGGAATCTTTGGTGATTGTGTGTGGGTTTTGTTTTATTTTGTTTTGCTTTAGATTACAGCTTCCAGAAGATATATTCAAGTTGGAACTCTCCTTTTGTGGAGTGAGATCAGGGAAAATCTCACTGCTCCCCATTCGTCATGGTTCTATACCACTGGACGAAATGCAATTGGTGTACAGATAACACCAGCTTAAAATATACATTCAGACCAGATCTGAAGAACAAAGGAAGTCACAGAAGGTCAGCCAGAGGAGTGGGTGTGGAAGCAAGAACAGTCAGTGCAACCTCTTTGTCTTATTGGTGATGAGAAAGCTGTCCTAATTGTGTAAGCCCGTGTCTTTCTTTGTTTTGTCTTAAGCATTGAAAGAGGCACCTCCTTCTCCCTTATCTCCCATGGTTGCATTCAACTTCTACAACTTGGAGATGCTTAGAACGAGTACAACTAATGTGCTTGCGTGTGTTTGTACGTGTGCATGTGTGTGCGTGTGCACCCAGGTGATTTTAATGTGTCTCAGAAGACTTACAAATCATACACAAGCTTCCTGACAGCTTCAAGAGATGGAAATTCTTGCATCTATTTATATGCAACATGAATTGTTTCACCTGCACTTTTACTGAGACGATTTCCTTGTCTTCACACATTTCCCTGGTCTTTGAACTTTGTCACAATCAATTGGATTTAAATTCCCTTGTGACTAGCACATTCCCTAAAGTTCTTCTTTATTCTTCTTTGGCAAGTGAGTATTTTCTCTCCTGAAGAAACTTGTGGTCAAAAGAATAAAAAGGCTCTCCTTTGTAGTGCTCCAAGGCAGGAGCACTCGCTTGCCCTCTGGTACTGCACACTGCCTAGCTCTGTTTTAGTCTGCATTCAAAGGTATTTATTTACTACAAATAGGTTCTAAAGACTGTTACCTCAAATATCACATTTGCGCAATCACCTGGTTTCTGGTAGCTGCTTTCATATTGCTCTGGAATGGAATCCGAGGGAACAGGAAAGCTTCATAGACCTTTTTGTTGTTGACGATGAATAGATACTAATTTTTAGAGTAGTTTTAGATTTGGAAGCAGAAAGTTCCCAGATCTACCTTCCCTCTGCCCAGCCGTCCCTATTATTAACATCTTGCATTAGCGTGATATATTTGTTATAATTGATAAGCCAATATTGGTATATTATTATCAACTAAAGTGCACAATTTATATTAAGGTTCAATCGTTGTATGTGGACAAATAGTGACAAATATCCACTATTATAGGATTATATACAATAGATTCACTGCCTTAACATTCTCTGTGTCCACCTGTTCAACCCTCCCTCCCTTTTCCTGACCGCCTGGCAACCATTTACTGTCTCTAGAGTTTTCCCTTCTCCAGAATGCCAGAGACTTGAAATCAAAGACCATGTACCCTTTTCAGACAGGTTTCCTTCACTTAGAAATAGGCCTGTTTCCTTCATGTATGTTTACAGCTATGAAGTTTACAAGATTCATCAATACTGCCTAGTGTGAAGTACTCTATGGACCAGACATAGCAATAGGTGCTGAGAATACTGCAGTAGGTAAGACAAACAAGATGGCTGCTGTTGAGCTAAGCCTCAGAACTGTCAGCCATTGAGTTCTGGGTGCAACAGGTTTCCCAAGGCATCAAGCACCTGTCATGTTAAAGGTCTTCTTGCTTACATCATCAACTCTGAGGAAACCACTGGGCCCTACAACTGATTTTCCATGTTCCTCACTCATCAGGTCCCCCTTTTTCATGTACCAGAAATGAGCCCTTCTGGTTCAGAAGGCAGATCCTGTTTTAATCCCTCACTATAAAATCTGATGGAGAAAGAGAAACTTTGGAGGCAACTGCCTCCAAAGATGGTCTCCACTTGTTTTATTAGCCAGGCACATCTTTGAATCTCCCCTCTTACCACACGATGAACATCTAAAAATTATCCCTGCCTGTAGTCAGAAATAAAATCTAACACCATAGTTAAACTTTCAAAAGAGAACTTATTAATCACCAATGGTATTGATGTAAATGAAAATATAAGGCAGCCCCCACCCCAGCAGTTGGTTTCTTCCCGAGACAGGCAAGATGCATTTTTTATGTGCTCATTTTCATTGGATTAATGAAATGAGGAATGTAGTCCCAGACTCAAATCAGTGTTATTTCATTTACAAATATTTCACATTTTAAGGGATTTCATTGCTGTTGTTCATTATGGTTCACTGTTGAGACACAACTAAAGAATGGAAGTTCTATTATAATCAGTAGTAGTTTTAAGTTTTCAGCAAGTGGAAGACATCCTTTACTCTAATTTAAGGACTAAAAATTTATTCTTCTACACAGGGAATACTTTATCTTAAACCGTTTGAACTCCGCTTGTATCTATCTCCTGATAAGACAGATCATGTTAAAAATAGAATATATTACCAAACAAGTAATTTCACATGTACAATTAGAAACAATAGCGCTAAGAGTGGGAGATGTAGAGGTTTCTGGAGGTTCTGGAGGTTTTGGGAGGCCAGGTTAGATTTCTGCTCTTTGCTCCTCCAGCTTTGAGGGTTGCTTTGTCATAGCAGGTGCTTACAATCATGAGAACCACACCGGTTTTAACCAGCTTAGAAAATAGACTGCATGTGATGATATCATGATGCCTGAAGAAGTGAATTGAGTAATTAAATCTCTGATTAATACATGCACACAATGGCAACACGGAGATACCCTACTTGACACTGAATACTTTCAGAGATTGTATTTTAACGTCTCAGACCCACAAAAGAGGACCGTCAAAACGGTTATTAAATCACAAAGAAGATGAACGCCTACAAACGGACAATTCTTTTTTATACATACTGCAAGAAGGAAATCTATAACTGAAGATAAGAAAATCTGGAAAGGGAATTTATGTAATCTATCAATTCTGTATTCAGAATGTGTATCTGTTTATGACCAAAAAAAGATGTACACCAGGCATAAGAAGGGGGTCTCATGATTTCAATTATTTAAGATGATTATTATTGGTGTAAAAAAAAGAATATGTTCAAGTAAGAAATATTTCAGATAATAGCTTGTTTTTTCCCTTGTGGCCTACCATCTCATGCACGTTGCACCTGAAGATCTTTGTCTTAGAAAAATCTGTATTCTCTTTGATCATGAACCTGGTACATATTTTTTCCTTCATTAGTCTTTCAGCCTTAGATGCCTTAATCACGACTGCTATTTTCTCTTTTTTTAAAAATATTTTTTATTTATGCATATAAGATCTGGGGTGCAGGCCAGAGTTGTGGGGGAGGGGGGTGAGTGAGAGGATTCACCAGAGTGGGGAGGAGAACAGGTGGATTGACTGAAATACACTGCTGCAGGGAGCAGCGGGTGAGACAGGAGAGGTCTTCTGCGCCATGTGGGAAGCTCCCTGGCCGGGGATCAAACTCGTGCTGCAGTGACTGCCGATAGCTTCATAACACTGAGACTTAACCCCGGGCACCACCAGGGAGGCCTTTTCTCTCCTTCTTTTAATGAGGGAAGTAATACCTGGAAGCAGCGAAGAACTGTGATCAAATGAAAGGAGCCAGGACAGGCCAGACCCGCAAGGTGCTGTGGGAAGCACGATGAGTGGGTTCTTCATTCACAGTGTGGGGATCAGTCCGAGCCCTATGGGAAGCTGAGCCTCAGGGAAAAGCACACATCACACTCATCTTGTCTTTTTAAAAATTTTTGAGCTTTCAAATTGCATTGCCAATATTTTATAGTCATTTTGAGTTTTACAAACATTTCTGACATAGTATATAACACATGTCACAAAGAGGAGCTGCTCAGTATGTACTGATACGGACATTCTGTAAGATACTTTTTTTTTTTTTAAGGTGGTGGAAATGTTCTGGATTAAAAAAGACTAAGACGTAACAACAAAGTACCAAAGGTGAAATTTGACTGGGTGCTGATTTGAAAAGACTTGACAGCTGAGTACTTTGCTGTCCTCTCAAATCTGCGCTCAGGTGAGTGTATGCTCCACAAGTTTCCTGGTGGTCCCCAGTGGGGTGAAGTGCCAGTTACCCTCTGTGGCCTCCTGTTCATTAATGTGCTCTAAATTGTCTCCTTCTCTTGGATGTCTTCTCTTAGCACTTTCTGGTATCACATTTTACAGTTCAAACATACAAGTTGTGCTTAAATCTTTGTTTTAAGGAACCCAGATTAAGTCAGTAGGTCTTAGAAGTGATGGAAGGAAACACTCAGAATGGGATTGTACAATTGGATTATTTGTTGGCCAGATGGCAACAAGTCCCCCACTACTGGTGGTAAATGGGGGCAATGGTGGCCTCTGGCACACTGCAGCATCGCTCTTGCTAAGAGTCTTCCCTGTGGTGAGCTGGGGTGGTGTGCGGGTATCAGGAAATGCACTGGACTGTAGAGATGTTCTTGAACCAAAAGACGGGGATAAGGTGATAATTGCAATTACAGAGTTGGTTGGTGGTTGTTAGCTGCAAGAGGAACCATGAAGGAAGAAAATAATGGGCTCAGGTCAGGTGGTCATTAATTTAGAACATGGGCTAAAAGAAAACCAGAAATATTTCAGGGCATCTTTTACAGGGAATCTCACCTCCTGTAGACTGAGCCAAAAAATAAGAGCTCAGATTTGACTTTGAGTACAGAAGAGCTAAAAGGTTGAAGTCACAGTCCAGCAGGGTTCTTACTGCTGGAGTCAGGGACCTGAAGGGAAGGAGAGGATCCCTGAGACCTCTGATGGGGATATTTGGGTGGGTGAGCTCTAACTCTCCAGATTCCACTAACCTGACTAAGTCAGAATATTCTTGAATCATTTCTCTTGCAAGAGGAAACCAATCTCCTATTGTCTGCAGGCTGTGCAGAGGCCTTACCTAGGGCAGATGTCTAGCAAGATGATGCTAGTCTCTCCCTCTCCATATTGCTTCTAGAGCAGTAATCAGAAGTCTTATTGGGAGTCAAGCAGAGAAACACTTGTATCTGAAGAAAGGAATTATTCACCAGAAGCACAGCTGGACCTGACAAATATGTACCAGCAGGAACCGGGAAAATTTACCTGGAAATGGATCTTAAAGATACTGGGTCCCTGCTATTTTTTCAGTTGCCTCTGGCAATGCCTCGTTACACTGAAAACCGAATAGTACTCAGCTAGTACTATTATTAATAAGAGTAATGTAATGTTTCATACTTAAGTCTTGCTCTTGTCTGAACACTTGTGTTTAAGTGAGGTGAGAAGGAAGCACACCACGGGGAAGGCCAGTGTGGAGTTGGATTCTGAGCAGGATGAGGAAATATCCATATGGAGGGCGGCCTATATGTGGAGGCAAAGCCTGATCAGGGAGAAGAGAGAGCCTCCGCAGAAGGGTGGTGTGTCATGGGGGGCCAGATGCCAAGCAAGATCAGGAGGGTATCCATACTGTGGGATGTCATGGGTGAGGGGTCAGAGGTGTTGGAGTTCAAATTGCAGTGGAGTGACAGAGTGTCTTTATGGAAGGAAGACATGGCATCAAGGTCCAAGTGGAAGTATGCTGAGGCCATCCTCAGAGGCAAGGGGCCAATGTGAGTTTGGTTAAATACAAGGGATTGACCAAATAAATAACTATATTAATGATCATGGGAGTCAGGTTTCTCACCCTAGAAGAATGGGGCTATGAATGTGGAGAGAGAAAACTGGCATAAACCCCAGGTGTTGGTTTGGAATTATAAGTTATGTGGGAACTCACAAATGCAACCTATGTCCGTCCATATGACAGCATATTGATGTATAAGTAGCGATGTAACCCTGTTCGTGTTTCTACATGTTCCCTAGCTCTGTCCACCAACAGAGGCTGAGAACTGTGAATCCAAACAGCAATGAGCAGCTCTACCCAGATGGTGGCTTCTAAATATCAGACACTGCTTAAAGAAACCGTAAGTCCCTGGTAGGGTGCTGGATTTGGCAATTACAAATGAAGCAAATATTTTAGCAAATAAGGTATTATTGCATGGACCATAGCAATGCTAAATAGTATCTGACATTGAATTTAAACAATTAATCAGTTTTATTTGACAATTCTATTCCTTGGAGAAATGGCTGTTTTCAACACTGGGACAGGGAACATACAAGATGAGCCCAGAACATTTTGTTGTTCTAGAAAAAAAAATACTCAAAGAATGATGGAGCAAATAACAGAAACCAAATTGAAGGGCCAGATAGAGAACAATTTGAGCATCAAAATAAACAATATTAGTAACAGATTATAACCCATCGAACACAATAGGAAACCATGAGCTGGTACTCAAATAAATAAGCAAAATGAAAGTTTGATGATATTTATTTATATCTAAAGTAAATCCTCACAAAATTAATACTTACTAATTTCAAACAAAAAATTAGTAACTTCCTGTTGAAGTTACTTCACCATAAAGATGCCTGGCAGACACCGTTTAATCAAGTGATGAAAGTGAACATTATCAATAAGAGAACACACTGAAATTGGGAATCCCCTGATGAGACACAGTAAGAACACAGCATCATTTCGATATTCTTGCTGAAGACAAACACAAATTGAGAGATATCCCACAAAATCACTAGTTGTAATCTTCACAAGTTTCAAGGTCACAAAAGTCAGGGAAAAATTAAGGAAATATTTCAGACTAGAGATGTGACAATTAAATGCAATGTATTCTGAAGTGTATTCCTTATTTTGCTCTAAAGGACATGCTGGGACCATTGATGGGATTTAATGAGGATCTCAGAAATAAATAGCATGAGTTACTGATATTAATTGTATGATGTTGATTGTGGTATTGTGATTACGGAGAATATTCTACATACACATCCTTAAGTACTTGGGGTGGGGCAATAGGGTGTCAGGTTGGGAACTTATTTCCAAATGGTTCAAGGCAAAAAAAGTTCTTAAACCAAAACAAACCTTAGAAATCTGACTGCAAAAGGGAAGCGATCAGAGTGGGAGGGTGGGGAGAGAGAAGCAAGATGGGATGCGGTGCGGTTATGTGGGATATGGTGGAGGGTTGGGGGTGCTTTGGCGGTGCACGTGGTGTTTAAGTTAAATGTTCTTGAAAATGTTCCTGGAAAGTTAGGACAAGTTCAAGGATGGGGGAAAGGGGTAATAAAAATTTTGGCTGAGAATGACTAGGGATCTTCCAGGGGAGGTAGTGTGGGACAAAGGTGGAAGGAGGGGGTGTCTAAGAAAATGTACAGGTTGCTTTTGGAAAATAAGGCTAGATCAGCACCTTGGTGAGGTCTCCTCCAACTACTAAAGGTGCATTGTGATGTCAAACGTGAGTAAAACGACTGAAGAAAGACAATCTTCCTTTACTAAAAACACACAATAGGGCCTCCCTGGTGGCACAAGGGGTTAAGTCTCAGCACTAGGAAGCTATCTGCAGCGGCTGAGTTCCCAGCCAGGGAGCTGACCCACATGGTGCAGCAGACCTCTCCTGCCTTGGCTGGCCACTCAGCAGTATATTTCAGTCTGCCTGTTCTGCTCCCCTACTCTGTCTCTGGTGAATCCTCTCACCCCCCCCCCACACCCCTGGCCTGCAACCCAACTCTTGTATACATAGATAAGCAAATCTTTAATAAAAAACACACAATGCTTTTAGTAGACTTAAATAACATAATGCATTTACTTCCAAATATAATTGGAGAGTCCAGTTCTTAGTCTCTCTAAAAGATGTACACTGAAATACAACTGAAGAATGCCATCAGAGCCTGAGTGGATCCAGCTTGTGAGTGGCATAAGCCATCAAAAATATTGTTGGTAGCCAAACATTCTTCATCTGGTTGGCTTCCCCTCAGTGGCCTCGAAGAGAATAGTCACCACACAAGACAGGGATTTGGGGCTCATAGTACAGAGACCCTCAGGCAGGCCACAGACTGTGACAAAGAGGTAGAGTCTCTCATTTGTACAGTTGAATTTGTCACAATTTACCAGCTCAAGAATTCCAGATAAAGTGCTTCAGCCTTCACCTGCAGATCATGAAAAATAGGGTGGGATCCACAGCCATAATCTGCATATTGTTACCAGATGTCCATATGGGGCGGGGGGGGGGGGGGGGAAGATACCATAAGGAGGCTTCTCAGGTTTCTAAGAATATTCCTTCAGTGAATGCAAAACTGAAAGTAGTTAAACATTTGATAAGAATCAAGCCCCATGAAGTGGCCACAAGAACTTTCAGCAGAGGGAGTAACACACACCTAGAGCCCCTGGTAATCACCTAAACCACCTGGCAACCCCTTGGTTGCCACAAAGCAACCAAGTCTTAATGCCAGAGCAGTTTCAGATTAAATAGTGCAAATTATTTTTATTTTAAGATGGTGAGAAAGAGTTTTCATTAATATATATTTCAAATAGAAAAAAAAATGGCCAGTAGTATATACTTGAAATTCACTGAGAGAGTAGTTCCTAAATGTCACTACACACACAAATGCTAATTATGAGGTGATGGGCGTGTTATTACTATTGCACTAATTATTTTATAACATATATGTATATCAAGGCATCATGTTATACACTTTATACTTACATGATGTCAGTTTATATTTCAATAAAGGTGGGAACATATTGTTGGGACAGTAAAGGAAACTGGAATAGGAGCTGGATTTAGAGAGAGATTTTTGTTAATTTTCTAGGTCTCATCGTTTTTCTTAAGAGAAACCAGCTGAAGCACTAGGGAAGCAGCAAGGCACCTGCAACTTAGTTTTAAGTGATTCAGAAAAAGTCCTTAAAGCAAATACAGTCAACTGTATTTATAAAAATATGTAAAATTATAATATTATATAAATATATATTTATATAATATTTATCTATCTGTTTATTTATAATATATATAATATATATTTATATATCTGATCCCTTTGGCAACTCCCTATTGGTTCAAATCTGGGTGGAAGGTGTTTTTGAATAGATATCACACTACTCAGTCAACTGCTTGTTTGTTTCATAATGAAATGACTGAAGGTTTCTAGCACTCAGTCATTTACTTACTTACTCAGATTATAAAAGCAGTTATTTAGCCCTAGAATATAGCTTCAGATAATACAGATCAAATAGTTTCAGATGGCAGAGCCTGGGGTCAGAGATGGGGCCTGGCAGATACCATGGGCCTGAGATTAGAAGCTGCCGGAAGCTAGAGATGAGGCTAGCTCTCTTTTTACCATTGTATGTTTAGCACTTTGCTGAGTGGTAGGAAATGGTAGTTGCTAAACAAATTTCTGTTCTTTGAATGGTGAAACCGAACATTCTGAGTTTATGATAGATATCTTAACCTTTCTGTTTTCCACATATCACTGCTTTTGGGAAGACAAAAAATATATAAATAATATTTATATATCTGGTCCCTTTGGCAAATTTATATATCTGGTCCCCGTTGGTAACTCAGTCACTCAACTCTGACTTTCAAACCAGAATATTTTAAAATCTATGCTCTTCAGAGTTAAGTTACAGTGAAGTCATCCTGGTATTTCTAGTTATTTTCATTAAGGCTATTTTTACTCGACTAGAAAAAATAATAGCTAGATTTTATAATACATTGTGATTATTAATGACAAAACCAAATAGCTTACATCCTGAGGGATTCTTCTGCACCTTCAAGGCTAAATCATCAAAGATCACAAAAGATTGTTATTTTACCTGTTATAGGTGATTTAAAGCACTGGTCATCTATCAATCATTTTTAGAATTGACTTATTTGCAAACCCTGGTAATGATAAAGGCAACCTTGGGGCAATCTCGTCAGCTAGTAAGTTTTCTAGGTTGATTTGTTCTTGTATTTAAAAATGTCATCATGTTCTGATATCCTCTAACACTTTTAACACATTGTGAAATTATTAGGAAGCTTATCACCAAATCTAAGAGCTTTTCCTGCATTTTTTGACACTACTAGCCCCTACTTTTCTTTGTGCAATTCTTTTTTTTTTAAAAGATTTATTTATTTATGCATACAATGCTGAAGTATAGACCAGAGGTGTGGGGTGGTGAGGGGATTCACCAGAGACAAAGTGGGGAGCAGAACAGGCAGATCGACAGAAACGCACTGCTGAGGGAGCAGAGGGTGAGGCAGGAGAGGTCTGCTGGGCCATGTGGGAATCTCCCCCGCTGGGCGACAAAGTAGTGGCTCTCCTGCGCTGCTGACAGCTCCATAGCGACAGCTCCACAGCACAGCGCCTAACCGCTGCGCCACCCCGGGAGGCCCTCCTTTGTGCAATTCTTTTATCCGATGTTTAGGGGATGCTGTAGACATCTGAAGAGGCAATGTGGTCTAGTGACAGACTGGCTCTGTAGGATGAAACCAAGAGTGGAGAAACCCTGTTTTTTAAAAACAATTTTCCACGTAATCTCTCTTTAGCATTATTAGTTGTTAATCTTGAAAGTTTTTAAATTTAATTTTATTTATATCAATCTTCATTTGATCCTAAAGATGTTAGGCTTAAAACAGCCTCATTAGAGTAAGAGATGTGCCATGTGGAAGTGAACAATAATTCATGGCCACGGGAATTACTCTGCCTTTCTGCTCCATAAGGCTGAGTGCGTGGTGTGATAGAAGGGCAAGCATATTTTGTTTGAAGACTTGGGGGGTGGGGATGGAGGGGGGATAGGAGGGAGAGTCTAGGCTTCCTATTTACTTGTTCTTTCCAGTCTGGGTAAATCACTTCTCCTGGTCTCATCTTCCTTGAGTTTCAAAGTATCACCGACTCTGAGCAAATAATTTACAGATAAGAAAATGATAAAAACAATCAAATAGAGTATGTTGGGAAAATTGCCAGACACTGACACGGATGATATGTATTTGATATGAACGAGTAAAATTTAAATAACTAACCATGTGTTTAGGAGAAACTTTGGGAGGAAAGAAAAAGGCATTGTTATACAAAATGAGTGAAACTTGGGAATGCAAAAGAAAAAATCTGTGCTGGGGAAAACAGTTTGTAACACAGAGGCCTATAAAACAGAAAGGTACAAAGAACAGAGTTTCGTTACATAGATCTAAGGGGGTAAAAATCCCCTTAAATGCATGACAACAAAATAAAAAACTACCATGAGGGATTACAGGACTAAATTAATAGTCGAAAGGTAAAAAATGAAATGTATAGCTCATCTTTAAAAAGGGTATAACTAATTCATAAAAGCTAGAGTAGGTAAGCTCTATTATTGTTTTGGAGAGAACTTGTCCCAGATATAACTCATTTGGTGGCATTACCTTCTCTAAGTTATTCAAATGTAGACTACAAAAGGGTTTTGGGAAATTAGGGAAAATCTCAAAGATTAGACATGAGAAAGAAGTCCGGTGAATCTTTGCAGATTAATCACATTTTACACATCACACTTCACAAAAGGAAATTCAGATGATTGGTTGACTTATGAAAAGGTCCTCCACACCATCAGCAATCACAGAAATGCAAGGTAAGGAAGGCCATGTGGCGTGCTGCTACACACACCAGACTGGTAAAACTGAAAAGGACCGACGGTAGCCAGTGTGGCTGAGGCCGAGGGGCACTGGGACTCATATATTTTGGAGAACGGCTTAGTGTTAATTTAATTTCATGAAACATGTAACCATTTCCACGTATATACCATATAGAAAGCAATGTAGAGGTGGAGTACCACAGGACGAATGTTCACTATAGTGTATATTATAGTCCCAAACTGAAACCCTGATGTCCATCAACAACTGAATGGTTAAATGAATGGCAGCCTATCATGACAATGGAACGCTGCAATATGCAGCAATTAAAACGAACAAATCATAGATACACGAATAACTTGAACTTGTGGGTAAAAACAATGCTGAACAAAAGCAGGACAACAGATTACGTATTATGTTGTCCATTTATTAAAGTTCAGAAGAAAGGGCAAAATATTGTTTAGGGATGCACGCTTACGATAAAACAGTAGAGAAAAGAAATGATTATTACAAAAATTGGAATAACAGTTACCTCTAGCAAGGAGGGAAAAAGAGCTGTGTTCAGGAAGGTTACCAGGGGAAACTCTTGGATGCTGGCAGTGTTCCATTTCTTGACCTGGTTGGCCATATGAGGTTTAATTTATAATTGCTCATTATACTGAATAACTGCTTTGTGCATTATAATGCATATTTCACAATAAAAATGCTAAAAGTAATTGAATACTATATATGGCATTTCTGGAAATTTTGCCAGATAATTGAGCTTATGAAATCTTTGACAGTAAAAACCACTGATGTGGGATAATAAAACACTGATTAAATAGTTTCTCATATGAGCTCACTTTCAAGTGTAGGAGAACAGAACCCTATACAAATGTTCCTTTGTTGTATTTTAACATAGTATGCAGATCTTTATCACAAATTGATGAAATAGGGAAAGAACTCTTGTTACCTAAAACTTCAGATTTTTTTTTGAGTTTTGAATTAAGTAGATCTTTTCTCCTCTGGATTAATAAGGAATACAATGAGCTAAAGAGATGCACATCAGGTTGGAAATGAATGAACTTCCTGTCCTCTAGTCCCTGGTTCCAGCTGTTTCCTCTGTTATGCTGGCAAGGTGGGTGGGTGTTACCCAGTAAGCTTAGTACAGCTGTTAATTCATAAGTAGGTGGCTGAGGCTTCTCCTGAATGCCATTCTGTGCCCCAGCACTAAGGTACTAAGGTGTAGCTACTGACACAGAAAACAGACCACGCTGCTGAAAACCTGTGGGAACACACTGGAGAAGTCCTCTGAGATGGGTGGTAGAGCACTGATGGTTCTCAGGGTCACAAAGTTGCCCAAATTTGTGCATATTACTACATTAACATCCACCAAGAAATTAAAAAGAGCAAAACCAAAAAAAGATTTTGAAACCAGGTGGAGTCATCACTTGGTGGTCTGATTCCCTTTCCTATTTGGAAGGACATGCAGGGGATGGGTGAGGAAGAGGTAGTCAAAACCAGGGTCATTTAAGCTGGTTTACTGATCAAAGGCAGCGGGTCAAGAGTTGTTCTCTATTTTCCAAGAGTCCTTCCTTCTGCAACATTCTATCTCTCCCCCTCTTCTCAGCATTTTAATAAAAATGAGTCCTTGGCTTTATCCAATTCTGAGTTTCCTTCTTTGCACCTAGTGGCAGAAACCCGGAGCTTCCCAAGTCTGCCCGTAATACACTTGCTTCTATCCCTTGAGCTGGAAGTAATATCCTGTGCTATGACTTCCACAGGGGTGGGGGGGGGGGTGCCAGGAACTTAACTATGGAATCTGCTTCTTTTCATCATTAATGTTGCATTTATCTCATCCTCACTATTCATCAGGGGAGGTTCATGCCAGATTTCTGAGGATTCTGGTCCTTTTAAGTTTTATTTTTTCCCTGGAGAACTACACTTCATGAGTTTTTACTTGAATTTACTTTTCGGGGTAACATCTGTAGGAAAAGCTGGACAGTAAATACATTTATTTTAGAAAGGAAATTGGCTGCGTCAGATGTGAAATACAGGTCAGCACTTTCTGACGACACTAACGGACAGTGATTAACCATTAAGACCAGCTCTCCAAAGTCTCAAGCCATAAGCAAGGTCGATTCTTCAAAGTGAGGCACTACTAAATTCTTCCCCCGAAAAAAAGTCAAAAATCCTTCCACATTCCCTCCTTTCCTTGTACCGGCAATTCTTTTCCACTAAGAGATTCAGGTTGTGGCTCCGTACTCAAACGTGCCCCTATTTCCTTTCCATGGGGGCGGAGGACTACGCATTACAACTCTCATCTTTACAATGCTATGCAGTTTGCAACGTGCTTGCACTTCTCCGAGCTCCTCCAGGGCCACGTGAGGGAGACATTCATTCATTCATTCATTCAAGAAACATTTGGTCGGCCCGACCACACGTTATTGGGTACTGGGCCTCACCCCATACCACGGGAAGGGTGGGGCGCTCTATTCCTGAAGCAGGTGCAGCGGTGCAGGCAGTAGGCCAACTTCTAGTTCGGTCTGGCTTTTCGGGGGCCAGATGCCTCACCTTAGGGTGGTGCGCGCCCAAGCAAGGCCGCGCGGCCCGGGCTTCCTTCTGGCTCCCAAAGGAGCAGTCACCACCTGCGTGGAAGGAAACCGCTAGAGAGCAAGCTCTGTCCGCCGCCCTCGGGTCAGGGGTAAGATCAGGCGGCAGCTTAGGCTCCACGCGGCTCCTCCCCTTCCTCTCTTCAGTTCTGACGCGGCTGTAGAGGCGGCGGCAGCGGCGGCGAGTCCCGCGGCCCGAGGCGCACCCACCCGCTCGCCGATCCCCGACTTCCTCTTCCCTTAGCGCGTCATTAGCGCGCGCCAGAGTCGCTCAGGGCGGGGTGGTTGGAAAGCGGAAAAAAGGCCTGCAGAGGAAGCCTGGGAGCGGAAGGCGCGGGGAGGGGGGAGGAGAGCGGTTGCTAGGTGACTTGCGTCATTGGGCTGCGCCGCTTTCCTCCCGCCCCTCTCTCTCTGGAGTGAGGCGAGAGCCCCGCACTGAGCGAGCGAGAGAGACAGCGAGCTGAGCTCCGGGCGCTACGGCCACCGCCGCCGAGAGCGTGAGCGCCAGGGATCATCCGAGAGACCCAGTCCCCGGGCACTGGCCGCCGCCGAGACCTCCGCCCCAACCTGGGCCAGCAAGAGCTGCGGCCACCCCACTTCTCCCCCCCTCACCTTCCCGGCCGGCAGAGGCGGCTGCACACGCCGGAGCCCGAGCCCGAGCCGGAGCCGGAGCCGGAGGCTGGGGGCAGGGAGGCGGCTACCTCGGGCCGGGACTAGTCTGCTGCTCCGCGGTGAGAGGACGCTGAGAAGGAGCCGGAGCTTCTGTCTCGTCCCGGGCGCGGGATCCCCCAAGGTGTAGGGAGGGGGTCCCATCCGCCGCGACACATGCGGGAGCCGGGAGCGGGGGCGGCGCCGAGCGGAGCCGGCCGGGTCCCCCACCTCGCCGCCCCTTCAGCCGCCCGCCCGGGGCCGTAGCATCGCGCCCCGGAGTGTATGCGCCGGGGCCCCCGGCTCAGCGACCACCCCCGATCGGGGGGGCGGGGACCCCGATGTGAAGCGGCGGCCGGGACGGCGGGGAGAGCACGACCGGCGTCCCCGTCCTTTCCTTACCTCCCCCCTCCCCTCATCCCCCTCGGGGGTCTTCTCCCTGGGCCAGTCGCCGGCCCCCCGGCTCCTAGGCAGGACTCCGGGAGTTTTTAGAGCCCCCTCCCCCGCCCCAGCCCCGAGGGCGGCGGGGCCGGGGGGGACCCGGGGGGCCGGCCGCTGCCTCCGCCCAGAGAAAACTTTATAAAGACAAAATCCGGAGCCTTCCAAACGTGACTGTGTCGGGAGAAGTGGCCCGGGACGTGCTGAAGCCAAGCCTTGAAGAGACCCAGGAAGAGGAAAAGAGGAGGCAAGCGGGGCCGCCGCCGCCTCTGCTCCGGCGGCGCGGAAGAGACCCGGGGTGGCCGGCGGCTTCGGCGACGGCAGCACCGCTTCTTCCTCAGCAGCGCGCCGGAGCCTTCCGCAGCTGCCGCCTCAGACCGAAGGAGGAAGGGACCCAACCCACTTTCTCTGCGCCTGGGCTCTTAAATTGTGAGTGGCGGGGAGAGGGAATGGAGGGGTAGGAAGGGGAGAGATGCAGTGCGTTCTGGGCTTCGCTGATGTTTCGCAGGAGTGTGTGGAGAGGGGGTGGACCTTTATTCCGCGCAACGGGGAGTAGGTAGTAGGTGGTCCTGTGTTTTGTGATCTGTTAGCTCCTTTACGTGTAATGTACGAACTTGGGAGTTTCTCTTAGAGGAGTTCTGCCTTTCTGAGCGGGTGCTTGTACCTTTCTGGCCGGTAATTGGCAAGAGGAAATTGAGGCAGCCAGTGCCTCTGCGCACACAAAGGACATCTCTATAGTACACCTTTTCCTGGTGCACTGGGTGTGAAACAGCGCTGTAGTTTTTGTGTCTGGGCAACTCTTACATGGGTTCCCCAGGGGGAGACTCTCACCCTGTGAACCCCTGGAAGCAAAAGTCCTGTCTTTTATTGCAGTCTTCCTTGAGATATTTTCATTTCAATATCTGTTAGTACAATTTTTACCTTTGCATTTCCTGGGTCCAGTTCCTGTGTGTCAGGAGGACACTAAGAGATTTTGATTACTCAGGAAATTCTGGGTTTTTATGGATTACAACTTATTCGGGAGAGGGTATTTAGTCCTTTACTCAGTTTATAAAAGTTGTTACATTTTCCCTTTTTACTCAGATGCTTTTTATTTGAGCATCATGTGTCCTGATTGCTAGTACTTTTTCATTCGACAGATTGACTTCAGGCTTTGCTTGTTTTTTCTTTCAAGTGAGGAGAAGCTTGAGATTTAATTCTTTGAAGAATGGTTTTTTTCCCCTTCCATTATCTTAAAGGTGAAGTGTACAACATTTTTGATTTGTATTTCAGATCGACCGTCAGAGGGCCGTTAGAGGTTCAGAAAAGTAACATTTCATTATAGTATTTAAGCGTTAGGCATAGAGTGGAATTTTTTGTAACAGAGCTTAAGCAGCATTCTACTGAAAGTGATGGTCCATGTGGGCTTTCTAGGAAGCTACTGCCGAGAGGAACTTTGTGGGAACGGAATGAATCCTAAGCCTGGAAGTTATCTATCCTAACTTCTCCATTGAGGATCTTGATTGCATATATTTAAAACTTTCTCAAACTTAAGTGTTTTCATCCTGTACTTTCTCTTTTGAAATATGAGCTCTGTAAGTTTATTAGCCCCTGAATTATGTAACTATCCAAACACTACCACTTTAAAGTTCCAAGTCATGTCCACAGTTTGTGTTTTGAGAAATGCTAGAAAAGCTGACATTCATCTTTTCCTGTTTTTTTTTAGGCTTTGATTGTTCTATATCATCATCTTTTTAAAATCTTTGTGTCTGTTTTGGTATAATTTCTTCCATCCCTTTGCTCTCAGGAGCTTCTGACTGTTTTTTTCTTTAGGTGCCTTAGTCTTTTTATACTTTTGCAAGGAACCTTAAATTCTATCTGCGTTAAATGGGTACTGACCTGAAAATACTGAGTAGTGGATGTAATGGTAGATGTAGACTCAAAAATAAACATCTTTTCATCTTATTGCACGAGTTTGAGGAAGTCATGCACCCTATGTTTCACAAAGATGGGGGAGGCTAGTCTTGCATGGGCTAGATATTCCTTGCATTGGAGGAAAAGAAAGGGCAAGCCAACAGAAAATAGTTTGAAGATAAATTGTATTCCATCAAAGTTGCTTTACTAACTTGGAGATTTACGTTTTATTGCTTTGACTATAGACTGCTTATATTTGGGTGTCGTAGTGTTTGGGACCCTTGTCTTTGCGATGCCTTTACTTAGGAGTGGCAGAGGCAGTGACACGGATTGCACAAAATTGTAGGGAGGGGACTGGACCAAAATTTATCTAAGACCGCTGTGTGTCAGATAGAGTGTTTGGCACCTCGTGGGTAGAAATTTTTGTGTATGTTTTTCATTAGGGAAATGTGGTGTTGGATGGCATAGAACTAATTGGAGTGTCTGAGCCTCATGTCACACACTTTTAGAGAGAAAAGAGCAGGTGGAATTGGAGGGTGTGAGGGATAGACATAATTAGAAAGTTAGTCTGATGGGAGTAGAGAAGGAGGTTGTTAAGTTGACTTTGGGTACATTTGTGTTTGTGTAGATACGTGTTTACAGCCCAAAGAAACAATTGTGAACAGTGTTCCTGAGAGGGTGTAATTTTAGGTGATTGAGGAGAAATTGCATTTTAGGCCAAGAAACTTTTACATCTGGGTTAGAATTTTGATTTTTCCAGGGAACCAGCATTTTTACATCATGGTTCAAGGAACCGTAAAGATGGAGGAATGCAAAAGAAGATGCTTCTATTAGAGTATGGTGTTATTGGTTTCTTTATTAAAAAAAAGTTTGGAAATGGACAAGTGGGCATTGGATTCACTTTTGACATAAATTTTAGGGTAAAAGTTGGATACTGGTCTCAGACAGTAAGATAGTTAAGCTAGTGAGTAATGTGCCAACAATGTAGATGTCGGAGTCATTTTCAAAGTACATTAAGTACTAAAGTTTCTCTGAGTGTGCTGATGAGAGTAGAGCTGAAAAATGGGTATTTTTACGGGGGAGGAGGGGAATCTGTTAAAGTTTGTAAAAATATAGTAAGAACAGAGAATGAATGAAACTCTCCCTAAAATAGATGTTCTAAAAGTGAATACGAGTTGAAGTTGAAAAGGGAGGAACAGCCTCTAAACATGGTCACGAATTTGGTTGTAGGGCATATGCTACTATATTTTTGAAATAGCTATAATCTTTTTGTATAGTATATAGGTCCCTTGCGGTTGAGTTCCAAAGACTATATAGTACTTCATTGTTGAAGAACTTATAAATAAAATGACAGATTTGTCTCCCCAAATTCAGGTTTTAAAGTTTGTCTGGAGTTGTTATCCTAAATTTGGTGTTAACATGATAAAGTAGTGCTAAAAATAGCAGACAGAGAAGGCTGCTTCCCCTGCTCACGCTTGGTGTGTGCGCCTTTGTGTCCCATACAATAGAGGGGATATCCCTGTGTTGGCTCAGCAGTGCTGAAATGCTTTCTTTTTTTAAACTTTTTAATTAAGAAACAACTCTGCACTTAAAAAATTCTGACATCTTTGAAGATGAGATACTGGAAACTGTCTTTTTTTGTGTGTGTGGTGAAACCTGTAGCTGATTTAGCTAGCATTTAGGTTTTTGTTTTTTTTTTTAACCAAGTGTTAAGGTTGGTGAGATAGGGAATATACATCTCCACACTTTTTGTATTTCTCAGATTGAATTCATTTTCTTTCCTAGTAGCTTCTTTGGCCTCTTTTAAAGAGTTTTCATTCAAATGACATTTCAAAGTACTCTCTGGGGAAAAGATACTTATATTCATACAGGGAGGTAGATCTGAGGTGGTTTCTTGGATGAGGGTACAGGAACTGGAAATATATGCCGTATGGGATACCTTCTCTCTTTACTCTATATTTTTGGCAACATTTTTTATGCAGTTGAACTAGGTATATTTGAACTCAAAGGGCAGCCTTTCTTTTCTTTTTTTTTTTTTTTTTTAAAGATTTATTTATTTATACATACAAGCTGGGGTACAGGCCAGAGGCGTGGGGTGGCGAGAGGGTTCACCAGAGACAGAGTGTGGAGCAGAACAAGCAGATTAGAAATACACTGCTGAGGGGAGCAGCCGGCGAGGCAGGAGAGGGAGGTCTGCCGCACCATGTGGGATTCTCCCCGGCTGGGTGTCTAATTCGCATCAAGCACTGCTGACAGCTCCACAGCGCAGAGCTCAACCTCTGTGCCACCAGGGGGGCCCAAAGGGCAGCCTTTCTTGGCGATTTGCTTTAGTAGTAAAGACAGTGGGGAAGGTAGGTCTCTGAGAGTAGGCAGTAGTGACGTCATGTTCTTGGCTTGACAATTTGGGATTGATATAGGATGATTAGAGAGCCGGGGTGGAGGGGTTACATTCTTTTAGCAGCTAAGGACCCTCAAGTCCACAGTGGGCTAGCAGCATCCAATTTTTGTAATTTGGAGATGGTTCTTGGAGGGTGTCTCTGACATCTCATTGTGTGGAGAGGAGGGTTTGGCAAGCTTTTTTGTGAAGGACTTGTCAGTAAATATTTTAGATTTTGTGAACCACATGGTTTCTATTGCAACTATTCAGTTCTGCTCTTGTAGTGTGAGAAGGAGCCATTAGCTACATAAGTGAAAATATATAACTGTTCCAGAACAATCTTAGACCTAAACAGGAGCCAGGTTGGGTTTGGACCACAGTTTTGGACCAGCTCCACCAGTATATAGTATGAGCGTCTTTCTCTTACGAAGTTTGGACAGGTTATTTTAAGTGGTCTGTTTTTGACCCGAGTTGTATTCCTTGGGGGTCTATCTTAAAATTACTCTATAAAAGAGATTCTGCTGTTTAAGATACTTTGCCTCTGTAATGATGAAAACTGTGAAGGAGCAGGGGTGGTGCTATCGAGGGATGCAGCTTAAAAATAGTGACTGTACATTTCTTATTCAAAAATACTACAGTTGGCATATCGTGCTAAATTGGTTACGTAACATCAAAATATCTATGAAGAAACTAACTTTTCGGTATAATTTTGGAGGGTTCTGAAAACAAGTTGTGAAGCATTTACTTTAGATGTAAAATTAGATTGTTTATGCTTGACTTGAATCAAATGAAAATATCAGTCAAATTATAAGAATATTAAGCTTTGATATGTCTAGCTCTTTAAGTCCTAATCTCTTACAATGACTAATTCTCTTATAGATTTACTGGCTGTACAATTTTTGTTTCGTTTTCAAGTATTATATTTCAACAATTTTATTATTTTAAATGTGTCCTGTAAAACAGCTTTGCTATACTCTTAAAGGAAAATGTGGACTGGATTTATTTCTTAGGTGATTCTTTCTCACATGTGTTATTTAGAAAGGATAATTTAATTTGTGCAATTTTATGTAACTGCTAATATAACATTTGTTTCATATTTCACCAGATACCTGCATTGTATGAAGGCATATTTTTATCCTACTTTCACAAATCATATCTCAGAATTTCCTTGTTTTTGGTGGTGTTGGAGGGTTCCTCTTAAGATATTGATCACATCTTGCTTAGTTTCCCACCTGCTTTTACTTTACATAGTACTTCTACATATACAATTGGCATTGCAATTCCTCTTGCAATATTACCTAATGAAATACATTCATGCTGTGAAGGCAGAAGACTCACTAGGCAGTACATTTCTTCGTTTTCTGGCCTTCGATGAGCTATTTTCCTTTCTATCAATCGTACAGCTCCATCACCTACTCCTGGGAAAACCATGTTCTTGTTAGGATAGTTGTTTGGATTAAATGAGATAATATAAGCAATATGCAAAGTTCTTAGTCCAGGGCTTTCAGATCGTCATGTGTCTCATTACTATGGGTTA
>PVIJ01007027.1:0-86317 GCA_004024925.1 Scalopus aquaticus | reverse complement strand
AATTTGAAATCAGGGAGTGAAATTCCTCCATTTTCTTTCTTTTTAGTTAGGAGGGCTTTAGCTATGCGAGGTTTTTTGTGGTTCCATATGAATTTCATCAGTAGTTGATCTATTTCTTTGAAGAATGTCATTGAGATTTTTATTGGGATAGCATTAAATCTGTAAATTGCTTTTGGTAGGATGGCCATTTTGATAATGTATATCTGGGCTCCTCTCAGAGAATGTGTCCATGTTCAGTGCCTTTTAGTGTCTGGCTGCAAGAACCAGGTGTCAGGTGGGCACTCCTGCCTGGCTGAGGGCAGAGAAAGCTGCAGACACATCACTGCTGCCCCAGTGAGCTGTGGGCAGGCAGTTGGTTAGTTTCCTCTTCAGAGATACTCAGGCTGAGGACCTTGGCAGTTTTTCAGCTGAATTTGGTGTTCTCTGGCATTCCCTCCTACAGAAGAGATCACTTCTGGTGTAGTCTTTTCCCCTGTTTTTCCTGCATTTCCTGGCTGGTGAACTCTCCCCTTTAATTTCAGAGCTTGGCTGTGTTCTGGAATATGGTTTGGTATCAACTGCGTCCTTGTTGGGCACCTTGATGTGCTCTCTGCCTTGGATAGTGACTACTCACCCTTATGTTCCACTCTTGTGAAATTTCTGCCATAGTCTGACTCATTAGCTGCCCTTCACGGAGACCGCTCTCCTCGATGCCCCTCAGCAGAGGGTGGGATCCAGAAGTTGATGCCACATGTCTGCTAGCAGTATTTTAATAAAGGACTTGTAAAAGCAAATATTTAGAGCAACTTGCTGTTTGTTTCTAGGCTTACTTCTTCCTGTGCAGTTTCACCAATATTGTGGGATTTTATGCCAGGGCTGTTTATTTTCAGTTCTATTATTAATCAACATTAGTGTTTCTGATCTTAAATCATACTTAACTAAAAGTGTTTTGCTAAAATACATTAGCCAAAAGGTTGGCTTATATAGATTCAGTACCTGTGATGTTATAATCTTTTCACAAATATTTCCTCTAATACCTCAAACCATTTTTTTTGTCATTTCTCAGTCAGTGGGTCTTGTCTATGCGTCCATATTCATCTGTTCTCTCTCTCTCTCGTGAGCTCTCACACTCACGCTCACTCTTTCAGGAACTTTAGCGGCAGTGTAATTTCAGTACAGGCACAGAGTGCAAGGATTAATGTGTAGTCCAATGAATATTTAAAACACAAGCAAGTGTAACTACCCCCAAGATCACAAAAGAGGACATGATCAGCCCCCTGGAACCCTCCGTTGCACCTTCTCCCAGCCATTACTCCTTTTCTAAAAGTGTAAACAGCATTTGAACTTCTATCACTAGAGTCAGGAGATAAGTTCATGGCCTTCGGGATGCCAAAAATATCTCAAGTAGAACACCAAAAACACTACCCGTGAGGGACAAGGTTGATAAATAGGACTTAAAAATATCTTTTGAAAACAGAAATCCTAATTTTGATAGTGAAAAAGAATCATTGAGTGGGAGAAAATATCTGTAATACATGCATCTGACTCAGTGCCAGAACATCTAAACAATTCCTACGTATCAACAAGGAAATGCTATCTTGATAAAAATGGATATGTAAGTGGCAAACAAGCATGTGAAGTGTTCAACATTGTTAGTCATTAGAGAAATATAAATAAAAATTGTGAGATGCCAGCAAGTACCTACTAGAATGGCTATAATGTAAAGAACTGATGATGTCCTACTTACTTGGAGCAGAAGTCTAATGGGTTCGACTACCTCGGGAAACTGTCTAGAAGCAGCTGCTGACACTGAACGTGCAAAATGATCTAGGTCACTCCTAGGAATATCCAACCAGCAAAAACAGACTCAGTGTATGACTGTTCTGAATTAAGTAAATGCATAGAGAGTCATTCATTCTTGTTGTCAAGATTATTTTGGGTAACAAAATGTCCCCTAGTGGCAGAAAGTGCAGGTAACTTTTAGAGAGTCTCTGATCTGACAGGTATTTGGCCACAAGGAGTAATTAGTTCTACCTGGTTTCCTTATCTGGGAAAGAATCTAAGGGAGGGGTACACTGGTCAGGCCCTTCAACTCTCATCCATACCCTAACTTCTCTGGTCCCAGGACCAAGCCCTCATGGGCTGCAGTTACCAATTCCAGGAGCTTCACAACAGGATGGAAAGTGCCTCGGGCCTCCTGACACCCCCCCGGGACTTCCCGCCTTTCAACGCCTGTATCTTCAGGTATACACGGCTCCTGGGATGGCTCTTGTTGTGGGGACTCTGGGACAGGTTCAGAGAAGTGGCAGGAATCCCAGAAAAGGGTCAAAAGTATCCTACTCCCCTCCTACCATCATCTGGGAAAGAATACCTAGAGCTAACATTACCACCTATCGGTGTCATCTCTCATTTTTCACAGAGCCTCTATTAGTTGGAACCATTATTATCGTCTTTCACTACCAAGACTGAAGCCCAGAGAATTTAGTTAACGGGCTTGAGGTCACCCAGCCAGGAAGTGAGCTGGACCTAGAGCCAGATTGCTTAACCGGGCCACTGGCACCAGGTCCCCAGCAATTGTTTCCTGACTGGTGAGGACACTGATGAGCCTGTGGGGGGTTAGTGAGTAGCTTCAGTTAACTGGAGGTGCTCATTTCCCTTTCCTGGAACACTGAAACTTAGTAGCACAAACTGGGTGGTTTAAAATGACGGAAATTTATTGTCTCATAGTTCTGGAGTCTAGAAGACAAGATCCAGGTGTCACCATGCTCTCTTTGAAGCCTGCAAAGGAGAATTTATCCTCACCTCTTGCTACTTTTGGTGGTGGCTGACAAGCCTTGGTTGTAACTGCTTCACCCCAGTCTCTGCTTCCACCAGTACACGGTGTTTGTTCCCACTTTTCTGTCTTCCTGTCTCTTTGTACAAGGACATCGCTGTACTGGATTAAGGGTCTGCCCTGCTCCGGTATGACCTCATCTTAATTACAAGTGCAAGCCCTATTTCCAAATAAGATCAATTTCTGTGATAATGGGTCTGTGTGGTATAGCTCCTTACCATATCTTTTGAGGACACACTGTCAAACTCATAACATTCTGCTAGGATTCTTTGATTTCTTTAGCTTTTAAGTCCTTAGTCTTAGCAGAAATTAGTCTCTTACTTGGTCAAAGAGCTAACAAATGTTAGGAACAGGCTGTGACTCCAAAGCCGATGCTCACTCTACCCCATCGGCCCCCTCCTGCTTATGTTAGGAACTGGACAAAAGCCAACAGCTATCAAGAGTGTGAGCATCTCATAAGCAAGTTAAAATCATAACGCCTTGTATTTTTGTGTAGGGGCATGGAGGTTATAGAATGCTTTCCTATCCAAAGCCAAAGGGAAAAAAGATGAAGGTTTGTGGCTGAATCACTTTCAAACTGAAAGGCTCCATCTGGAAAGAAATATAGGAAGTAGCAAAACCATAGAGGCAAAAGCATTTTTTTTTTCCTGGGGACTGTTTTGTGCTATTTATCTGGTCAAAGGAAAACAGCTCTTTGCTGATGAAACCTCGCTTTTGTTGAGCAGTGCGCTGCTTCCAGAGCTAGGGGCGACTGGGTTTGCTGAAAAATGTCCTCCTCTGAAGGCAATCGGAAGGCTTTCTTCCCGTGAGGTCTTTCATTCGTGTGGGGTTTTATTCCACCGGTTCTCACGTTCATTATCGGTAAATGCAGGGTGCCCAGTATTATGCAAAAGTTTATCCCCAGGCTGACTGCGTTACTAGGACACCCAAGATTCCAAAAGGAATATGTAATTGTTTCTGGCATAAGGTATCTAAATGTCTGTCTCTAGGTTGCAGGATATCTGCTTTGCCTTCAGGCTTTCAATTGTCAGCATTCCACAGTCAGGCAGGCAGCGATGGGAGTGTGCTAATTAGATCAGGTGCTTGATCTTGAAGTCTGCACCCGAAATGACTAGGTAGTCAGCTTTGGAACTTTTGAGCACTACCTGTCTTTCTCTCAGTCTGCCCTGGAATGTAATTATCTTGTCAGCCAAGAAGCTGTAGCACACAGCGGAACGAGTTGCTCAGCAGCGGTAACAGAGTGATAAGGGAAGACGAATGGACCCACCGTGCATGACTGTTCTGAGACAAACAAATGCACAGAGAGGCACTGGAGAATGGAGACTTAGAGAACAAAGAGGCTACATTGAGTATTTGTTACTGAGGATACTTCAGATCTTCTCTTAATAAGATTACCCCTCCTTTTGAGAGGGATTGCAGACTTTTGCTGGCAAACGCAAGTCCCAGAGCTTTAGAAAGCTCTTTTAAAATGGGAAGCGATGTTGGGTTCAGTGGCAGCCTATGTGCTTTGCAGACCAAATGGCAGGTAATAAAACTTTGAAGGATGACTGGTAGGAACACAATGAAGGGGGCCAGAAAATAGACAGCAGCAGTTGTATGTATGAGGACTGCTAAAGAGGGATGGCCCTCAAAGTGTGCAGGTGAACCAGCAGCATCTGGGAGCTTGTGAGAAATGCAGAATCTCAGGCAGCCCACACTTCCTGAGCCAGTCTGCATTTTAACAAGCTCCCACTACCACTACCATGATTGGATACAACGGGGGAGCTTTAAAAGAGAGACTGGGCCCTGGGTCTCAGCCCCAGGGATGCTGATTTACAGGTGGAGTAAGACCTTGGGCAGTGGGTTTTTTTTAGAAAGCTCCCATTGTGATTTTAATGAGCACCAAGGTTTAAGACAGCCAATATAAAATGGTCTGTTCAGGAAGGACTGTGCCAATTTAGAAAATAAAAGTGCTATGTTTCTAAACCTATACATAATCCCTAAAGGGACTAGGACTTGTTAATCACCTGTGACATCTCTTCTCTACTTAACAACAAATGTGATGTTTTTGAATGCGAGCTGCCCATGGAATACCACCATGCCTACTTTGCTTTGTCTTCAAGACTGGGAGGTCTGATGTTAGCCTACCTCTTCTACTCCATTCCCTGTACCCCAGCTGATGTCAGGCTAACTTACCATTTTTCAGTTTCTCAAACATACTGAGCACTGAGTCTTTTATTACCTCAGGACCTTTGCACATGCTTTCTGTAGAAAAACTGAATCTTCAAACTGCTGCTGCATAATCACTTCTTGAAAGGTGTCATCCTGAAGATCCCATTGAAGCGAGAGCTTGCTCTATCTTCTATTACTCTCTATCTCTGTATAGTATTTTCCAGTTTTTAGTAATATTTCCAGGATTTTTAGTGTGTGTGTGTGTGTGTGTCAACTATTGCATGAGATATACTTACACTAAAAAACATTTATTTGAAATTCAAATATAGCTAGACATCCTGCATTTTTATGTGGTAAATCTGACAACCGTATAGAAAAAAATGCATGCCAACCCCTGAGTAAATGAACAAATGTGCCCAAACTGTTTAAACTCAAAAGTTTTCTGTTTACTTTTTGAAAATTTAATACTGAAGAGACAACAAAATAATTGAACTATGTTATAATGAATATCAGCTCCTGTGTAGCATATTTTAGGTTCTTCCAGATAATTGGGCACAAAATTAAAATATGCAACATTCCCAAATGCTTTTTAAGGCTAGGAGCTTCCCATCTAACCTGCCCCTTATGCCTCAGTGCTACCTATAGCTGGTTAAAAGCCCTGCATGCGGAGAATGTGGCTACAGTTAACACTCCTGCCTGGTGCTCCATGCTCAGGGAACACCCTCAGCAAGCTGTGATTTGGATCAACCACACAGGCATGGATAGAGTGGCCCGCTGCACCCATAGGACAGGCTTCAGGGTGTCTGAGTTAAACAGGAGTCCTGCACACCGTGGGCTCAGAGCACATTCAGAGAAGAGAGCTCCCTGCTCTGCGGACTCTGTTTGTCAAGGGGCCTTCGAAGAAGCTGAGTCTGTCTAGATGTTAGAGTCCTCACCAAGCAGGGACTTTCAAGAATAAGACATGACAGTAGGAATAATTTGTTGGTGCTTTTAAAGTTATCACATAAATATGTAAAAAAGTATCTGAGTATCATAAAAAGGAAATTTTGTGGGTAAAAAATGTAGTCATTGTGGGTGTTCTGGGGCTGCTAATGGGAGGGGACCAAATTTGCTTTTAGTTTAAAGCAAACACCTTAAAATATGAGAACCAAAGTTTCAGAATTTTGTAGAATGACTTTAATTTCATCTACAGTTGTTTTTTCCCCAATAAAAGCTACTATTTCACATATAACTGCAATTTAATTTTTTATGCCTTTGTAAGAGCATACATATCTAATAAGATATACTTATAAGAGCATACATATCTAAACTCACTGAAAAAATCTGAACATACTTAATACATACAGTGTGATGCCAATTACGTTAAACTATGTAAAGGCATGCGAGAGAAAAAGAGAGGAACTGTTCTAAAATGTCAAGAATGGTTAACTATGTCTGAGTGGTGAGTTGATGAGTAATTTTTATGTTCTTTGAACTTTCCTGCCTCCCCATTTTTTTCAAATAACATGTATTACTTTGATCATCACATTTTACATTTTTTCCCCTTTTTTTGGTGTTTTGTTTTGGCCATTGTCCTACATTGTTGGCAGGAGGGCAACTGATACAACTACTTTGGAAAGCCGCTTAGAGACACTCGGGAGTTGAAGGTGTCATTTCCTTGTGACCCTGGACTTTCACTTCTAGATGTGCATCCTAAATAAAGCATGTACAGGAGAGTGCATAGCTGCAGCATTTGTAAGGCGGCACACCTGGGGGTGATCTCGGTTGCAGAATGAACATATGACAGTACACATATTTCAAAGAACATGTGCAGCAGTGGAGCAGAATAAACTGGGATTGTGCGTGTCTCCACGGCCCACACTGTGAAATTATTCAATGCCATAGAACTTAAAGATAGTTAAAAGGAGTAATTATGTCTTGTATATTTTACTACAACTAAAGCATAGAATCCCAAAATAACATTGAGTCAAAAACCAACTTGTAGAAATAATGTATGCATCATGAATTTAAACTTGTAAGCCAAAATTACATAATTATTTATAGATATACATCTATCTTTAATGTTTAAAAAAAACAAACATAACAAGGAGTCGTAGGTTCAGAATACTGGTCATTTCTGTGGAAGGAAGGTGGAAGAGTGTGGGCCAGAGTTGGGGAGTTACACAGCAGACAGCTACATCTTTGAGGTGTTATGGCTTTAAAAAATTTGAAGCAAGTATGTTGACAAAATGTTAACATTTGAGAAAAATGGGCAGTGGGTATGTGGGCATTCATTACATTACTTTTCTAAATACTTGAACTCTGTCATCATAGAAACCTGTAGCCTTTGCCAAACCTTGCGCCCCCTTTGGTTGGAACCATAGATAGTGAAGAGTTTACTGTGGAGGAGGCTGTTTGAGATGCATCATCAGTGGTATAATTTTGTGGCTGTGTGGCCTGTTCTTACCGCTCAGAGCCTAACCAAAGGGCAGAATCTAAATGTCCCTTTTTTCAAGTATACGTATGTTTAAATTACTCTATTCATCTAAATGCAGCAGCAGAAGATGAGTGTTTATTGGTCTTGAAGGACGGCCATTTATAGAGAATTCCTCTATTAATGAACCATAGGCAGTTCTGCTCTACCCTTAGTTCCTTATACTTTTTCTGCTCAGCGACTTTCAAGTCGGTTACATTATTTAAAAGACTGCCTCTGGTGGTCTGGGGTTAGGACTTGGCATACTTTTCTACCAGAGTAGCCCGGGGGTCCAGTTGCAACTTTGGGGTTGATCTTGGCTCTCACATGCAATTTGCTTTTTTTTTGGTGGGAGGGGGGTATTTAACAGTTCTAAAAGTCTTCATTTATTCATTTAAGTGACAAAACAAGTTAAAAATATTAGCCCTAGATGGCTACCTAATAAGCCCCCAGTAAACCTTCCCTGTTATTCTCATAGTCATAGGTGCATATGTCCTTTGCTCAGTTCCTACACGAGAAAGTGAAAGGCTTAGAAAGACTGAAACTGGGCCTCCCTGGTGGTGTAGCGGTTAAGAGCTGTGCTGTGGAGCTGTCGGCAGCTGCAACCGAGTTTGACGCCCAGCCGGGGAGATCCCACATGGCACTGCAGACCTCTCCTGCCTCACCTGCTGCTCCCCTCAGCAGTGTGTTTCCATCGATCTGCCTGTTCTGCTCCCCACTCTGTCTCTGGTGAACCCTCTCGCCGCCCCACGCCTCTGGCCTGTACCCTAGCTTGTATGCATAAATAAATAAATCTTTAAAAAAAAAAAAGGCTGAAACTGACAGAATCAAGGGCAGTTTTATGACTGACAATTTGTTGTCCTGTCTAACAAAGATGGTGATCAGAAAAGAGTAAAAACTTTGGCACATGTGAAAACTCTGGCCCTTCTGTAAAACTCAGCAATGAAGTATCTTTCTAGAACCTCTAGCATACCCTTATCCTATACTTTAGGTAATTATTAGTTTAAAAGTCTGGTTTGATATTTCTTGAAGTGGGCACAGTGTCTTGTCCCTATATTCACAAATCCTGGACTTGTTCATGGGAGGTGCTCATGAAATGTTTTGTGAATGATTAAATGAATGCCTGTGCTGTCAGTAGCATCTTGGGTCCAATGATATCCTAGATGTTCTGGGTGTTGTGTAATCCTGGAAATATTTAGGTTTTATATTGAAATCCCATTTTACATGGTTTGATGTAATAGAATGTCTTCTTAAGGCCCTACTTTAAAACTGTATCTTTTTTTCCCATGTGTTTTCACTTCTGAATTCTGAGTCTTTGAGGTCTTTAGAAAAAAAAGTATTATGTGAAATCTAAGGGGTAGCTATTAATGACTTTACATGGTTGAGATTTATTAATAAGTCTGGAAAATACTTTGAACAGTTTTGCCCTGGTAATCAGAGGACAAGAATGCTATTTCCAAATCTCTCACTTTTGAGAGGTGTTTTTATTAATGAGAACAATGTAGGCAGTTGTTTCTCCTCAGTCTTTGTCCCCACATACCACCAATTAAGGAGAAATCAAAATGCTTTTCCATTACACTTGGATTAGAGCCATTTATTAACTCATAATCCACAGTTGAATTTTTTTCCATGATGATTTTATTTTCACTAAAAGCATGAATTTGTAATAGTCCATTATAGGGTGAGATTATAGTTTAGATAACAACTTTTTAGGCCATGCCCTAAACTTCAACTTCGTTATTTTACAGCTTAGCTCTATCTTATCTGTTGGAGGAACATTGGAATTCATGGTGACTTTCCCCCTCCAGGCTCAGAGTCTACTCCTACTAAAACTGGGGGGTCATCTTGTCCAATGCTATCATTTGGAAAAAAAAAAAAAGGCCAGAGATAAGGACATTTTCACCAGCAAAATTGTTTTGCTCTTCCCCAACAGTGACCCAACAGTGACAAAAACAAAATAAGCAACAAAAATAAGTGACAAAAAATAAGTGACAAAAACAAAATAAGACAGGTAACAATAGCAAGAGGGATCAATCTTTGTTGAAATTTTGTTGTCTCCCTCCCTAAATTTTCTGACTCATATTCTTTTAAATTGTAGTGTAAGTACAGAGCAAAGCTGAAAAGATGAGCAAAAAGAGGAAAGAAAAGGTAAAATAAAAACTGGAAACGTGTTTCCTTAAAAATGGAACCATGTACATGATAATTTTCACAAGCCACACAAGAGCAACACAGTATATTATGGCTACCTCTTATGCTTGATTTTACGTCTACCGCATGTCCAGTGCGTAATTGCTCAGGGGTTTTACTTTTCATGGCCTAGTAAGAAGGCTCTGGAACATCTTAGAAGTTTGTCCTAAGATTGATGAAGAATGCTTCTTTCCTCTCTGGTGCCATCTGTATCAAAATTAGAAGGTGTGGAGGAGAAACAGCCAAGGCTGCAGACGAAGTCTGCAGTGGGTCAGCAACCTACCTCCCCTGCTCTTGGTCACAGGTTCCCTCAGCATTGACAGCTCTTTAGCATACAAAACTCAAGTTTCTGTTTAGAATCTTTGACCCCATTTGGGAATAGATGAGGTGGCTACATTGCAATTGTGTGTTTTTTTTTTTTAAGATTGATTTATTTATGCATACAAGCTGGGGTACAGGCCAGTGGCATGGGGCGTTAAGAGGGTTCACTAGAGACAGAGTGGGGAGCAGAACAGGAAGATCGACAGAAATTCACTGCTGAAGGGAGCAGCAGGCGAGGCAGGAGAGGTCTGGCGCGCCATGTGGGAATCTCCCCGGCGGGGCATTGAACTTGCATTGCCGCTGCCGACAGCTCCACAGCACAGCGCATAACCACTGCACCACCAGGGAGGCCCACATTGCAGTTGTTTTATGTCACAAACATTTCATTCAATAAATATTTACTGAGACTACTATCTATAAAGAATTGGCGTAAACAGAAAGATGAGCAACATCCACTAGTCCCTCTAAGCTCTGATGATGGGGGGCTTTTCACCTCCAGAGGGAAGCGCCCTTTGGTGATAAAAGAACCTGCTTGGGCTGCCTGTCCCTATGTTTTGCACACATCATCCTGTCCTAACATCATAGATGTTAGTGATTAAACTGGAAGTATTTAATTTCTGCTGTCTCTCAACATACCATAAATACCAAGTCATACAATAATTATTGTTATTAACTTCACAAAGCTTACTCAGCCAGATGTAGACATTCTGAAAGACTTACAAATAATCCCAGGAGATTAATAATATGATTTGACAATGTAGTAAAAAGATTTAATTGTTTTTTTATCTCCATATCTCACTGGGAAGGAAAGACTAGTCAGATTAAGCATTTGGGGTTTAGTAGCCTGATACTATCTTAATGTAAATTAACAATAAACACTTGAAAACAACAGAGGATATAAAAAAATTTTTTTGGGTTGGGTAATTTGAATCCTGATTCAAAATGGTACTTAGCACTGGAATATAATATACTACCTACAGCTCAGTCTATTATCTATCATTATCTTTTGAACCCTGCAATTGGACAAACAGGAAACTATTTATAATAATAAGTTTGTTTAAAATCATCTGTTTGAAGTTGGAGGTGCATTGCAGTCATATTAAATTGCAGACAAAACTGCTTACTTTATTCTCTCCATTTTTGTTCATCTGCTACCACAAAATACAGCAACATGGCATACATGGGACTCTACAGCATCTTAGCAAAATTACTGAAAAAAATCATGATTTTTCCCCCTGCATTCCATGAATGGGCACCATAAATTTTATTTGTAGTGAGGGGGCCACCGATGAATCTTCCCATCCCTGCCAGCTGTGGATGCACATAAGTATGCTGAAGACAGAACTAGGGCAAAACATTAGTCTTCTGGAATTTCCATTAGATCTCACCACTTAGTTGCTTGATTTATCTTATCACAAGTTTTATTTTTCAGTAATTATTTAGCAGTTATATTCTTCATATCATAGCCTTCAAAAGATGCGGTTGCATAGAGTACCTACTCATATAGGGTTCCTTCTAAGATTTCAATGCCAAGTCAACACAAGCCATTATAGGTCTATTTTTCAGGTTTCATTATCAGTAAAGCAAGAGATCAGCATTTTCATGCTGTGTGAAGGTTTCAGGGAAGTGATGTTGGTGTTGTTATCTTTAGGCCAGACTGCCTCCTGCCTCCACCAAGCCAGATGGGATGATGAGTCCATCAAAATGAAAAAAGACTGAAAGGATCAGTCATAGAGTGGGGCTGCTGACCTGGTCCACTGTGTGGCTGCCTGAAAATGTCCCTTTGAATTTAGCAGAGCCTGGTTGGTAAAGACCACAGACCACGGCAGAACATAAATTCTCCTCATAATGAGATTTTGTAGACAGGCAAAATAAATGTCCTGATGTTACATTAGAGATTGACTCTAATCTGGTGTTTTCTTTGGAAATCATTTCTTTTGCAATTGGGGATCCATGGATGTGATGGAGGAGATACAATGCAAAATAAGATTAGAAATAGGCCCACACAAGGAAGTGGGGGTAGAAGAAATCAACATAACCATTAGCACAATCCCTAGGCACCAGCACCTGAGTTACAAAGCATAGGTAGGAGCTAGACTGCAGTCTAGGGGCAAAGATACTGAGATTGAGCCCATTGGAATGAATCTCCGGTCTCTTTTCTAATTTTAGTTAGCCAGCAAATAGGAACCTTCCTTGAAGATGAGCCCCTTCCAACTGAAAGAAGGCTATCTCAGTGCCACCCGTGCAAGAATTCAGGGCAGCCATTTCTCTGCCCACCTGTGCCTATGCAGGTGCTTTCCTTTACCAACTCTGTCACTCTGCAGGGCAGCGGCCTGCCCGTGACCTGCACCATGCAGGCCTCTCTTAGCAAACCTGCTTCCTCAGTGGGGCAGCACTTTCTGCCCACTTGTGTCTATAGAAGTGTCCTTTACTTTCTTGTCCTAATAAACCTGTTCTTTAAGTATAACTGAGTCTGTGTCTTGTGGAGAAACTCACTGCGTGCCGCCAAAGGGAGCTTTGGTGAAACCTTTCCCAGAGTAAACCCAAAGACCCCACTCCGCTCTCAAATCTATCGACTCTAAAAATGTCATCAGATGCAACTAACTTAAAATCAACAGATTCTGGTTTGCTGGGTCATTAATTCTCATCTTCCTCTGTCTTTTTAATAGTGGTTTTGAGGAGGCATATAAATGACTCATAAGTCTTGAAGCATTACCAAAGCGAGCTATGAGCCTCTATATTCATTATCATCAATTGTGTTTTCCAGGCTTCCCTTTTAAGAAAAGTTCTGTGCAACTCCCCTCCTCCCTTTTAAGCAGGAGCTCTGCTGTGGAGCAGGTGCTGTGACCCCAGGGTCCTCTCACTCCAGCTTTAGGGATCAAAGGCAGAGAGACTTACTATTGTACTTGGGATTTTTTTTTTTAGTCTGTGCCACAACTTTACTACTTAAAACCACTGGGAAAAAAGTATCATATACTGAAGAGTCTTAAGAAAATGCCCAGATCAAGTGAACTCACATGGTCTCTGAGCAGAACAAAGGCTTCGAGTATGTTTTTTGATTGCAAGGGACTGCCTTGGTTTTCAGCAGAAGGCAATCACCTGGAGTACAATGCCCTCCTCTCATTAAAAATGCAAGATAGAATCTCCTCTTGGATCCTTTCTATAGAACTTGATGCAAGTTCATGGGCTGCACTGGCCTTAGCCATGAGTGACATTTAATCAAAGCTTCCTGTGAAATCTCAGAGTTTTCTGAGCCCTGTAAAGTCACCAAGGCTGTTAAGAGGTCCTTTCAAAAGCAATAGGAGATCAGACTCTGAATTTGGAAGTATCTGAAAAAACCTGTGCATGGGAGGAACAGTTTGATACACACCTATTTTCTTTACATGTTTCATGGCCCAGGCTGCTTCTGTGAAACTGTGCATTAGCAACAGAGCCTTTGCAGCACCCCAATTCATGGCATTTCATCATAGTGTTTTTCTCATGCTAATGAGAAATTGAGGAAATCTTTTGCGTTTGCATATAATTTTTACAGTTTATGCAGTGGTTTATGGATAATATTTAATCTACACCAACTATATAGTTTCTTTCTGTTGGTGCTTCCATACAAAAACGTGAACTGCATATCTAGCTACTTGAAAAGAGATGTTATTTTTTGACCCAATTTAGCAAGTTTTCTTTCAACTTTCCACTTAATATCCTGAGTTAGATCTCTGCTTGTGTATTTTTTATGCATCTAATTTGTAAATGTTCAAGAATTTAAAGTTAACTCTGCTCCCCCTCTCATAATTTTCTCTGCTCTTTGTTAATGCTTTCCTCATGAGATGAAATAGACCAGGTAAAAGTAGACTAATTTTCCATTAGTTAGGTGGTCCCATGTTTATTGGTACTTTCTTCTAATTTACCTTTTTCATTTCCATAACTCTTCCTCACGCCACTGTATCAGTCCCCCGCACCCCCACTGCACCTCCATCTTTGTAATCTAGATTGCAAGCAGTAAGTGAAACTACTTTGCCAAATGTCCCACATAGTTGGTATATGTTAATGATTATCTAAGATGTTAAACTCAGAGTTAATGTTAGTTTCCTGTTGAATAATTGCCCTGAAGGAATTTCCCAAATTATGTTTGCTTACCTCATACAAATGAACTTGTTCTTGGGTTACAGCAAAGATCAATAGCACATTATTTTGCACCAGTTTATCAATAAGTTGTCCAATTGTTGGATATTCCTAAAATTAACATATAGATTGTTAGCATCTTAACAAAAATATGTAAAAATAAAGGAATATTTATTTCAAAGAATACTCAGTTTGGCATTTCATGCTCATGGACATGATTGTATCTATCATTCTAAGTAAACAAATACACCATTAGCATAACCCACTTAATTGGTTTAATAATTGTTTCCTAAATCTTCTAAGTGCAATTAATTCGTAAGAGTTCCTGTGAATGAGGTGAATTATACTCCATCATTTCTAAGGAAATCACTTGAAATTTACCTAAAGACTTAGAATGTGCATGTTTTCAAGGGCACAGATACATTTCTGTGACAGTTGCTAGCAGGTTGGCGTTAGAGGGAATGTTAGATTTCTGGGAGGGGCTGGAAGGCTGTGACAGATGTGACTGTCATAGCCCTGAAACTCTAACTGGAATTGAATAAGGTGGGTGAGGGTGCAGGTGGGACAGCCTGCTGAGGAAGGACACTGATTGCTCAAATGCATCTGACCTGACACATTCCTATACCAGTTCTTGGATTTAGTCTTACTGCTTTTTTGATGTCACTTATCGATTTTATGGGATCCTGCAGTGTTTCCACAGGACAATTGAAAACACAGTGTTCTCTGTTTCATTGACACATTCATTCCCATGTGTTATGAATACTTCAAAAAATAAAGATGTCATTAATTACCATATTTGAGGAAGACCTTTACTTTCCAAGACTGGAAAACATGAAGCATATTTGCCTGTTGTTTGATCTCAAATGTGGACAATATACAAAGAGGAAACTCAAATGAGGGAGTAGCCTGCACACCATTAAACTAAAATATTATTGTTTAAACTGAAGTCAGCCAAAGTGGAGGTACACTGATAAATAAGCCCTCCAGTCCACTAATGTGTTGTGTTCATATATTCTCAGTAATTCCTGAGTATTTTTGTCTGAGATCTTCTTTTTGCACAAGATTTGAGTTGAGAGAAAAATATGGTTTTACCTAAAATACTCCAGTAAATAATCCAATTGCAAAATTTGTTGTGTAGTTCATGCTTTCTATCCTGTTTGGATTTTTATTAGTAGATACTAGTAGAATCCAGGCACTATAACTGAGTTTGACTTTTCAGTCTCTACTTTTCAACTCCCCAAACACTAAGCATCCTTATTAAGAGTGAATTTCTCAGTACTGGCCTCTCCTTCTCTCTACACATTTCCTACCCTTTCATCTGCTATGTGTATGTAGCCAGGATGACACTATATAACCCTTCATAGGTAGATATTTTATTTGATTCAAGTCTGTTGATTCAAATTCCATAAGTGTAAGTTTCCTTGAGGCTAGGGACCATGCCCTCTTATTCTGTGGCCCCCGGAGCTTGACCCAGTGTTGCGCATGTAAGATGTGCTCAAAGGACCCCAGTACTGTGCTGCAGCTAGGCATGGAATAGTCCATGGCTTCTAGGCATTTGTAGAAATTCACTCAGCAAGAACAAATCGAACATTTATTTGATGAGGTCCTATCAGGGAACAGGTAATGCTTACTTCTATGATCCTGCGTTTTCTGAGATATCTATTATGGGACATTTGAATAGTTGCAAAAAAGAAAAAAGCAATGAAAGAAGGATCTATTTCTCAGTTGTTTGCCCCTTATTGGCTAAAAGACAAAGTGTCTATCCTCATTGATATTATAATGTGGGAATTTTTATTCTATGATTAAGAATCGCATATAATTCTTATGTGAGAAACTTATGTGATAAATATTATATAATTTAGGGAATATTATTGATCAAAAGTTAGAGGAAATTTAGGTCAAGGAAAGGTAGCAGGTAGTTTATGAACCAACTATGTTTTTTTTTTTTTTAACTAATTGCCAGCACTATATCAAGCATTTACAGACAATATCTAACTGAATTGTTTTTTAGAGAATAGTTTTTCCAATCTGATATTAGAATACCGGTGTTTCTCTCTCTTACTTACATTTCTATAATACTGTCATTTTATGAAGTAACTTAAATTCCCTGTACCACATTTTCCCAAGTGTTAAATAGGATAATTTTATTTCCCCAATTGTTATTCCTTAGTCTGATTCTGTTTTTTAATAAGCAGTCACTGTTCCAGGCACTGTGCTATCAGGAAATTGAAATAATAACCAGTCCTGACCCTGAAGAGCACACATTAGAGATAGGCAGACATGAGCAAACACATTTCCATACAGTGATGGGGAAGAAGAGATGGGTTCTCCATGTATTAGAGCAAGGAAGAATGAGAGTTTGGGGGGCCCAGAGATATTCTGGGAGTATCATGATGGAACTGGGTTTTAAAGGACCATTAAGAATTTCTCAGCAGCCTGGGAGAGAAAAACATGAGTACATGCCTCCTGGTCTGTGCAAGGAAAGCAGTTAAATACCTAAGATTCTGGTGAGGATCAAATGACATGTATGGAGAGTTCAGAAAATTTTGCCTTGTTTACGAAAGTTGTCTTTGAAAGCTACCAGCATTTTTTAAAAATGACAACAATAGTCAATTGTTAATAAGTACCAACCAAGCAATACCTGACTAGTTGTTTTCTATGGAGCCCTGTGATCTGTGAAAGGATGGCATAATTTAGGGGACATGGCTCTGGAACATCACTCATAGCCATTCCTTGATGACTGCTGTTGTGGTCTGAGAGTCTCTTTCTAGGACAGAATGAGCTAATTCTACTGCTTTTTTGCTAGCCATGGGCTCTCTGAAAAATTGGAGAGGGTCTGGGATCATCTGTTTTAGAACAGAGTCAAACTTATCACACATGTCCACCTTCCCCTCCCCCGTGCTCCTGTGGGAAACCTCTAAGAGTGACAAAGACTGAGAGAGGGTGAGTTATTAATCTCAAATGAGAAAATGTGTACTGCTTTCCCATGTTTGGGTTACTCTGTTGTGTGTTACAGCATCTGTGGCTCCATTCACCACCTTGTAACCCTAAAAACAGTGTAAAGTGCAGGTTACACACCAAGACAGTTGACATGGAGTATTCATTCTTGCTGTCCAAGTGGCAGAGCCCATCATTAGGAATGACGATGCCTGCTAGTTTGCTGTCCATGCCAAAATGGGAATCGGCATCACTCACGAAGACCAGGAGGTGGAGGGAGTCGTTCCGCCAGCCAATTTTTTCCTACATTGGGAAAGAAACATTTGAGTTGTGCTAGAGAAGGACATTAAGAGTGGGTCAATTATGACTGGACACATTCACACTGTAAAAAATATTTATCTGAAACTTTTCTTCTTCGATTATGAGGTGACAATATTAATGCGTTGGAAACATGACATTTGCTTTATCCTGGATAGCATTTCAGATGATTTATGTTTCAAAAAAATCAAACCCACTCCCATTACAGTCAGTATCCAGTTAATCTTGACTTTGACATAGTTATTTTTACTGTTCAGCTTTAATTCACCATGGGAGAATGTTTCCAAGCTGAAGCAAAAACTAGAAAGAGCACAACACAAAACAGGTTCATGTCTTTTTCATTAACAATCACCTAACGTTTAGGCACTATTTCTCTATTATAAATGTGATACAAGGGTAAGAATTGCTTACCAAAGTGTGATCCCAAGTTACTGTTAACTAGCATGAGCTGTTGTCTGTTTCTTAGTAGAACTCTCCCCTTTAATATTAGTCTGTAACGAGTGAGACAAAAATCTTCTTCTCACTATACCATCCCACATTAACCTTCCCCTTCTCCTAATTTCATGGCCCTTTCCCTTTCAGTGTGCTTCAGTCCTATTTCCTGATACTTTCCATGAAGAGCTGTCATTTGGGGTAGGAGAGGCAGTGGAAATGTGTGTGATTGTCAAGGCAGAGTATTGTTTTTATATTGTGGAGACAGTGTGGCATCTGATGCTTATTTGGTTGGTTCAAAACAGTAAATATCTAAATAATATCCTGAGTTTTATACTGATTTGTGGCCTTTTTACCATCTTCATTAGCATTTCTGCCTTTGGTTTTTCTTTCACCATGGGAATTCAAAGGTTAATTTTAATCTGATCTCAACGTTTTGAAAAGTTAGGCATGACTATGGTTTTAACCAATGTTTTGGACTGGTTAAAATTATTTTAACATTGGGTATTAAAAAACAGTCTTCATTTCATTATGACTGAATTTAAAAATCTATAGAAATTTTGTGTTTTAAGAACCAAGGGTAGGGCTCTGGCAATTAAAGAAAAGATAGTTAGCTAATTTTTTCAAAGTAGATTTGTTAAAGAGGGACATTTATGTTAACAGTGAAACCCTCTCCCTTCAGCATACCTTACACACAGCTGCTTGCATAATAGCATCAAATCCACCTTCAGGTGTGTCAATATTAGCAGAAATTTTCTGATTCTTCACAATTTCATTGAATCTTTCAGCATCATTTGTCAATGGCAAAATATGCTTGAATCCAAATGTAGGTAAGCAGAAGTATGGGATACTACTGCAGAAATAAGATATGAAAATATTCTCAATGACAGATGATATGACACACAAGGAATAGCTATAATGGCTATAATTTCCTGAAATGAAGATGAATTTTTCTTTGCCTGACTCTGTAACTTGGCTGAATCTCACTGTTAAGGTTGTCATAGTCATCTCTCACCACCCCTTCCAAATTGACCACAGGAACTAATGTTTACTAAGTTAGCCTGTACCAGCTCAAACTCAGAGAATGGAAAATCAGGTGATCAGACTCATAACTGGTGAGTGTGTGTGTGTAATCACTACCTTTTATTGTCTGCCAACAAAAATCCCCTATTAAACTTACATGGTGACAATTCCTTTGTATTCTGATATCTTAAGTATGAGTCACCCTGTGCAAATACTGAGATATCAAACTGACTTCCTCCTTCTTCCTCCTCCCTGTATACTCCCAGCCCTGCTTGCTGAGGGCCCCCACATCTGAGGAGGGCACTGGGTTCTAGAGACCAACTCTACCATGACTGAACGGACTGTTGTGGGCCAGTCTGGGAATAAAACCACCACATAAAGTAGCTTATGTATGGGGAAATTGTCATGTTAGGTTGAGTTCTGCCTCAGACATTGCAATAGAACAGAAAGAGCTGATCATGAACTCAGCCACACATTATTCTGAAATTAGTAACTGTGCTTGAGATTTTGGGCAAGTTACTCAACCCTTCTGAGTTTGGGGCTTTCATTTGTAAGGTGGAGATAATAATATAGACAGAGGTTCTCAAAGTGTGGTCCCTGGCATTACATGGGAATCCGTTATCAGTGCAAAAATCTGTCACTCTCCCCCAGGCTTACTGAGTTAGACAGGGCAGATTCAGTGATCTGTGTTCTACCAAATCATCTTGATACATGCAAAAGTTTAAGAACTACTGGTATAGACATACAGAGAAAGAAGGAATAATCCCCAAAGGGGCTATTGTGTGCTTCCTGGGGAGAGCTGGTTGACTCCTTAAGAGCACCTTTGCAGTTTCAGCAGCCACCCTTCTTCTCAGTAGACTTACATCTTCCAGGGTGAGGTTGCTGTTCAAGTTCATCTGCCTGAGGTACATAGTCAGTCCTCATTATTTATGGGTTCCACCTACTTTCTAAAATTTATTTGTAACTCCCAAATCAATGCTTGGTTTTTTCTTGGACATTCATGTACATGATCAATACAATGAAAATACTGTCACCTGATACATATATTCCCAGCTAAGGTCAAATAAATCTCTGCCTTCTTGCTTTAGCTCTCACCCTGTAAATGGGTATCCTTTGTGTGATCTATTCAGTGCCTTTCATTTAATTTTATTTTTATTTTTATTTTTTGCTTTTTGTTGGTGATTTTACTGTTGAAAATGGCCCAGAGTGCAGTTTTAAAGCTCTCCAGTGTTCCTAGGTGCAAGAAGACTGTGCTGCAGCTTATGGAGAAATGTATGTTAGGTCAGCTTGCTCTGGAATGAGTTTCAGTGTTGGCTATGAGCCCAATGTAATGAATCAATAATATAAAATATGATTTTTTGAAAAAGAGCAGCCCACAGAAATCTGGGGGGGGTGGAGAGGGGGGGATCTGTGTGGATCAGCTGGCAAAAAAGTGACCAGAGGCTTGCAAGAACCTAACTCTGTGTCTCCCCCTGGAGCAAGGGCCCAATATTTGCTAACTCAGTGTCAGCATAGACTTGATTCTTGTCATTCATGGGCATCTTATTTAAGAAAACACCCTCAGTGTTTTCTAGAAAGAGGAAATCTAACCTTTGTGCTACTAAGTATTTTAAACGCACATTACAACTCAACTGCAAATATGAATTCAGAGAAAATGTTTTTTTCTTGCTGTATTTTTGACAACAGCACAAGGGGAGCTTCTTTAAAAAATGTAAACCACTTCAGCATTTTTACATAGGGAAATTGCTAGTGACCCTCTGTCCCATAAAGATAAGGAAAGCTACTCCAAAAAGCATTCAACATTAGATTAAGACAGGGGTTTTAAAAGTGTGGTGAACAGACCCCCTTCAAAGAGTCCTTAAGATCAAACTATTTTCACAATAATCAAAGATGCTATTTGTCTTCTTCTCTGTGTTGATATTTGCACTGATGATGCAAAAGCAGTGGTGAGTAACACTGCCGATGCCTCAGTGTGGATCAAGGCTGTGGCTCCAAACTGTCTAGTGGTCTGTGTATTTTTTACCAGCAAGCTTTCACCATAATAATAATTTAAAAATGCTTGTCTCACTTGATCATCCTTGATGAAACTGTTAAAAGCTATTAATTTATTAAATCTATGCCATCAAATACATGTTTTTAAAAACTCTCTGTGATCAGTTAAGAAATAGGCAAATAGCACCTGCAGCACATCTAAGTACAATGTTTATTACAGAAAAGTGCTTTTTTTGATGGTTTGAACTGGGTCATTTTTAAAAATCAAACACCGTTTTTATTTGAAAGAATGCTTGACAGCCAATCTATTATTCTGACTTTAGTATTTAGCAGACATGGTCTTATAAATGAAGAAAGTGAGCCTATCATTTCAAGGAAAACAACCATCCATATTTGTTGCCAATGATGAAATTTGAGTATTTAATGAAAAAATTAGAACTTTAGAAAACTTTAATCTGTAACTTGTGATATCGACAGCTTCCCAGTATTTCATTTATCTGATGAGATTTATGATGAAATTTTAAAAGTGAACTTTTTAATATTGCATCTTGGATTTGGAAGAAAAATATGCAGAGTCTAGTGGAATAGTATATTCCAAACAGCCAAAGCAGTATATCACAAAATCATGCTCAGATAAGATAGACCAATGCCTTTTAGTGTAACAGAATATGAAAAATTCATTGATGATGTTTCAGATTCCACACCGAAACTGATTTTTACCTTTTGTCTAATTTGAATGTACTATTGAAGAGGAAAGTTCAGTCATTAGAAAAAACTGTGAATACTTTTCTCGTTCCCAATTATGTATATATGTAGTTAGACTTTGTGGAGTTCAACCAAAACAAAACATTAACAGAGATTAAACATAGAAGCAGATATGAAAGTCTATCAGACTGAGAGTTTTTAAAAACTTGGTAAAAATGTAAACACTAGTTGGTGGGAACAAAACAACATGCTTAGTGGAAAAACATTGAAATTTTCCACATAAAATCACAAGCAAGATTAGGTGCCCTCTCCCTACTTCTACTTAAAATTGTGCTAGAGATTCTAGTTAGTGCATTAAGGCAAGGGAAAAAAACAGGTATAAATATTGGAGGTGAAGAAGTTATTCAAAGATGACATATCTGTAGCACAGAAATTTCTAAGGAAATTACAAAAAAAAATCAGACTAGAACTAATAAAAAATGCATAAAGCTTGCAGGATGCAAAGTTAATATGCAAAATCAATTGCATTTCTATATGTTATCCACAGACAATTAGAAAATGAAATTTTAAAAATACCATAAACAATAGCATAACAATGTTCTAGGAATAAAACAAAGGATGCATTGTCTCTCTACCCTGAAAATGACAAAACATTGCTGAAGGAAGTGAGACACAAGTCTAAATAAATGGAAATATATGTCACATGCAATCACTGGAATTTAAAAAAATTTTGACATGTCCATTCTCAAATTGACCTCTGGTTTCAAAGCAATTCTAATAAATAAAACATCAGCATATATTTTGAAGTAATTGACAAACTGTTTCTAAACATTTATGAAAATGCAAAGAATCTTAAGTAGTCAAAACTATAGAATTAGAGAATTTATACTCTCAAAAGGAAGAGTTTTAAAATAAAACTAGCGTAATCAAGACTGCAAGACATTAATGTGGTTGCACAGATCAATGAAACAGGAGAGTGTCCAAAGTTACACTCACGTATATTCAGGTTAACTAAAACATCACCATAATTCAATGGGAAAGGAAAGTCATTGCATGGAAACAAAGGATGAACCTAGACATTTTTCTTCATTCCATATGTAAAAAATAATTTGAGGTCATAAATATAAATGCAGAAAACTTTAGTCGTAAAGCTTCTAAAAGAAAACCTAGGAAGAATTGTTGCAACATTAGGGCACGCAAAGTATTCTTGGGACAAAAAATACGCTAACCATAAAATGAAAAATTGATAGATTGGACTTCACCAAAATTAACTTTTGCTTGACTAAAGACATTGTATAAAAAATTAAAATGCAATTCCAGACAGGATAAAAATACTTGTAAAAATATGTATTTGACAAAAAATGTATCCAGAATATCCAAAGAACTCACATAATATTTTAAAAAAAACAAAAAAGCTAATTCTAAAAAGTGGGAAAACTATTTGAAAAGCTATTTCACAAAATAGGATATGAGGATGACAAGTGAAAAAATGAAAAGTTGATTAACATAATTTGTGTTAGGGAAATGCAAATTAGAACTTCAGAGAGAGACCCACTTGTTGGAATGGTTAACACTAAAAAGACTGCCATAACCAAGAGTTACCAAGGATTTGAAATAACTAATCTCTCACACTGCTGATTGCTGGTGGAACTCCACTTTGGAAAATAGTTTGATAGTTTCTTTTAAAAATTAAAACTACACTGGTCACACAATCCAGCCATTCCAATTCTAGTCATTTATCCTAGATAAATAAAATCAGGCAACCACAAAATGCTTATGTGCAAGTGATCATAAAATGATTTTTTCATGATAGCCCCCAAATAGGAAACAAACCAAAGGCCATCAATGGAAGAATCAATAATCAAAGTGTAGTAAATCCATAGTACAGTCTATTACTTAAAACAAAAAGGAACAAACTGCTGATAAACACAAAATCATAGCTAAATATCAAAAACATAATGAAGATATGTAGGGAGACATAAAAGGTATATGGTTTTTCCCATTCATATGAAACCCGAGAATAGGGATAACCAATCTAAATTACAGAAATTAGAAATTATTTGCCTCTGGAGAGTAAAACTGACAGTTATGGGGCATGAGAGAACTTTGATCAGTTTTTAGTGATTTGGTGATTGCGTTGGTATATTCAATTATCTACACTCATCCAACTGAACATTTTTGATGCGTCCCTTTTAGCATATGTCAATTACATCTCAAAAATATTGGGAGACAAATATGTTTATCATATCCTTAAAAATACTGGCACCCAAACATGAGTTTCAATAAGTGAAGAGTTCCTTTCATAGTCAAATTATGTTTTATTATGTCAGATACTAGTTGGGAACTATATCAAACAGTTTTAAAGTATTATAAAAGCTTTTTTTTTATAGAGAGGCGGATTCACTAAGTCTGTTGAAATATAAAAAGCCAGTATATGTTTAGAAAGTCATTTAATGTATACTAGATTCATATTATTATGGACTTTGTTTTGGACCAATCCAGATCTTGGTACAGATCACTGATTTGCTATGTGGCCTTGGACAAATTCCAGGTTTCCTCTGCTATCTAAAAGTAGAATGTTACTATTTGGTATGATTTGGTAGGTTATTTTTTGCGTCTGAGAATGCACAAAAAGTAATTCATGTAAATTAATGAGAATAGCTTTCCCAGACCCCAAATATAACTTGCCAAATCATGCCAAATAGGAACCTTGTACTTTCGCATAATGGGGGAAACCTGTACTAACTTTTCCAGAGCCTCTATTACTTCCTCTGAGTATAGGGATGATGAAACTTGCTTTAACTTGCTGTAACTATCAAAACTGAATGAGGTGATTGTGTAAACCTTCAGCATAGGGTCTAGCACAGAACAAATGACAGCTTTTTCAATAAAAAGATGTTAAATAATTTGAACATTCCGTTGACTGTACAAAGGAACTTGCCCTTGACCATCACCTGGATAATACACAGTTTTACAAACTCATGATAGCATCTTAAATAGTGTCAGGCTCTAATTTTATAGCAGTGAGGCTGCAAAGGCCTTCTCCTAGCAGTAAGGGCAGTGAAACTTACAGTGAAAGACTGTCTGCAGAACACAAAACCAAATTTGTCACACCCTGTCTTACACTGGGAGACAGATGCTGCAAGGACCGAAGACTAGAACTGTAAGTTGTCTTTACCTTGATTCCAAACAACTGGGGCAGCTGAGACAGATACTGAGATCCAGCTATATGGGAGGTAAATGCCAGGGAATTTGCAAGCTCCTGTCTAGTGCTGCTGAGATGAGACCATTTCCATAGGAAATCAGTATTCAAAGATGGCAGAGAATCATTTACTTACCTGCAAGGGTTGACAATTTCTTCTGGTGTTGTTTTCATAAAAGGGGAGACAGGTTTTTCCACAAAGGAGCCGAAGCCCAGTCTAAAGTTGCTGGTTAATTTAGACATCTCCTTAGAAAGCAGAGAGCCCAGCTCTTTAATTGTGTTGAGGTCGTCATCCATGGAGGCTGAGAGGTCCATGAGGTAATATAAGTCTACCGGGTAATCCTCGGTCTGGCGGACTTGCACTTGCAGAGTCTGTTCACTGCCTGCAAAGCCCCCCACAAGAAAAGCCAACTCATAAAGCCACATTGAGACATATGTGTAACTAGCCAATCACTCGACCAGTTGACTATTTCATTTCAATAAGAACTTACTGAAGATCACAAACTTAGATACAAACTGAGCAAAAAAGTTCATAAATGAGTCCATGAACATCTTAGAGCAGAGAGTTTAGAGCTACTGAAGGAGGTAAGAGTTAGGATATTTTATATCTCCTTGAGAGAACTAGCATCCATTTAGATGGAAGATAAGCTGAATTTTTTTGTATGCGGTTTTAGAAAAGAACAAAATAAAAGAGGAGTTTAAAGCTACATTACAATCTTGAAGAAATAGAAGGTAAGCTTTAACAACATTTGAGTAATTCAAATGATTACTCTCAGATAAGGCCTTTTTAGTAATACATTAGAAATGTAAGTCACCAATGTGAATGAAGGAAAGTATTAGTTACACAATTCCCTAAAGAGTGGGAAATCTGAGTCATAATAACCAATGATATGTAATATGGTTCGAGGTATATTAGCAAGTTATATTAGCAGTATTATTAAATGTAACATTTGATTTATTTAAATGAGTCAATGCTTTTGTAAAATCATAACATACCTGGTCTCAGTTTAAGGGTCAAGCTTTGAGGTGCAATCTGAACAATGTCAGAACTATTTTTCTGTCTGCCTATACTGAGAGGCTTATTTGTAAGTATTTCTACTTGGGAGATAGGGTTTTCGATGAAGGTTAATTGACATCCTTTAGCTAAAAGATTTGCTGGGGTATCACACCTTTCACCAAATCCAGATGGATGGGTAAAATTCTAAAAAAAAGAAAAATAAACAATGAAGAGAAAAAAAAGACACGTGCTTTTCTTTATAAGACAGACACTTTTTACTTGGTTTGCTGGTTAGACATCTTGGCATACTCAATGTATTATATCCTCATGTGTCTCACATTTATTAGAGATCTAAGTTAAGTTATTATAATTCAATGACCTGAGAATTCCGGCAATAAAATTGGAGTCTCCTTTTAATTGCCTTCAAGTGAATTCAACCAACAGTTGTCATTTCTATTGTCTATTTTTTTGTTTTTTGAATGTTCACTTTAAGGCTTCTCTGTTCTATGACCAGTTGGAGCAGAGTCAACATCGTTCCATGAATTTATCTGTTCAGGATGAATTTGAGTTTGTGGAATCCCAGGACTATCTACACTTTTGGGTAGTCTATTACCAAATCCAGTGACAGAGAGCCTCTTCTATGGATTCCTGAAAAGCAAGGATTGTGACATCTCCCTATGTAGCCCCCTTCCTGGTTTCATTACAGTGTTGCCTTGACATCACAGCATTACTAAAGTTAACCTCTTGGGGACTTTAAATTGAGTATCTTAAAATGTTCCAATATTAGTCCTTTTAGGACTTTTCCCAGGATTTAGAATATTCCCAAGGGGAAGGGGAGTGAAAAAGAATACATTATAGATAACCGATTTTCTTTGTAGACTCAGGAGTTTCTTAGTTCCCTTCTGATTCACCTGGTTAGTAGGAGGCAGAGGTAAGTGGGCCTCTGACCCTGCAATGCCCAGAACAGAGTTGGATTGGCAGGTAAAGACCATCTTACCTGATCGTGAAGTCTGTTCCAGAGCTTTAGCACAGTCTCACTTAAGCCTAAATAACCCTCAGGCTTGGAGAGAAGAAACTAAGCTCATATTGTTTTTTCCTTGTCCCTTAGAATTCTAAGACACTTGCTATTTTCATCAATTAGAAAAGTAAGGTTTCTTCTGGTGTTGATTTTTGAGCATATAATTTATCAGTCAGGCTTGTTTGTATTTGAGTCCCTAAGCCAGAGGTAACAAATCCTAACTTCCCATGATGTATCTAAGGCAAGCAGTGACTAGACAGACCACATAATCCTTCCTAACACAGTGCCAGTCTACCCCATCACCACCGCTTTTGCCAAAAGATCAGAGTGGTGTTAGCCATAGAACCCATTTCTGTCTGCTTTATGCAGAAGCGAAATTCGCTTTGCTCCCACTGCCTTAATAGATACAGCTGCTTCTACAGTTACTATTAATGACCTCTTTGAACAATCTGGCCTGAAAATTTAACTATACTGAGACAAGTGTCATCAACAGATGAAATTGTCAGTATTAACTTAAGGAGTTCTCTTAAATGAAAACTAAACATTACATCTAACTGAAAATTTGCAGAGGTGGGCATTTTGTTAGAAACTAAGAGTGTCTTCTTGAAGGAGCCAGTTTTAAAAGCTGTATTCTTTCCCTTTCTGATGTATCTGTTCAAATATTGTAATTCCCTTGCACTTTTGTTTGTGTGCTAATAGTCAGGGCAGCAGTGAACTGGGCAGTCGTGGGCTGGGTTTGTACTCTCTTGTGGCACCTTCCTCTATGGAGAAACCTTCAACTTGGAATTTAGATTTTAAAAGCTACAGCTTGGTCCTCTGTCAGGCGTCCCGGTTTGTTGCCCTCTGAGCACGCTACTCATTCTTACTGAACTTGACATTTATATGGTTTGCTTTGTGTTAGATTGATTCTCTTTATTAGATTCAGTAGGGGATTGTTTTGAGTCTAGAAAGAGCTAAGGCAGCTCTTTCTTACCACAGGTCATTTATAGATTACAGGTTCACAAGAGGCAGTGACTGAGAATGACTTGCTATATATTCCCCAAACGCCCTTATATTAGTTTTTGGTTTGGTCAGGTAAGATTCTGTTTCAGGTTTTGTCATTGGCATGGTACGGTGTCACCAAGCCTGGGAAAATGAGAATTGGGCACCATCTGAACAGTATAGGTTGCCTCAAACCTAGAACACTCCTTTTAAACCGCAGCAGTGGTTAGAATGGACCATGACTCCCAGATGGAATCGCTATGATTGAATGAAATGTTTGTATAACATTAAAAGAATATCAGACCTATGTTCACTGACCACACAGAGTCTCTTGGCATTTTACATATAGTCAGTTAGGAAGGGCTTCAAAATAAGAGGAGGAATCAGGTTAAATAAAGGATCCTGAGTTATGCCTTTTTCAGAATGTTACCTATCACCCTGTCTACAGATTGCATTTGAAAGTAATCACATGAATGACACTTTGATCTAGGAATGTTTATATTTTCTTTCCTGATTTATTTCACTCCTGTTATCCCACAGAAAGCAGGCTACTATGAAAACAATCACTAACAGAATTAATCTAAGTGTAGCTGTAGTTTTTACAAATATGTCGAGGTCATTTTTTTCTTTTTCTTTTACCTCCTGAGAACACCAGGCACACTGCGGTCCAATGAGTAAGCAGTCTTCACAGGTTTCTGCACCTCCCATGGCACAGCCACCTATGTTTAAACCCAGCAAGACACAGGCATTCAGCACACTCTTCATCACTCCATTTACGAGACTTATGGATCTTAAAGTACTTAAATGAAGCAATATCCAAATTTGTTTAGTCTTCCAAAATCAGCCCTCAGAATATTAGCAATTTATAGAAAAGTTCATAGTTTGCATCTCTCCTACTGGAAATGTCTTGCTAGCCAAAAATGTCCACTCTTTTTTCTTAAAGTATGAAAACTTTTTAATGTTCACAAATAAAGGGTCATCACATTTATTACCCTCATTCAATATCACCCACTGTTTTTAAAAAATTATTTGCACCCATTTAAAAACTTCTCTCTTACATGTAATCTTTATTTTTTAAACAAGTCCTTTTTTTCCTCTCAAGGTAAGTTTAGGTGGAAGATCTTGTTGTACAATAAATTAGAAAAGTTACCAAAATAGTTGCCACAAAGATATTAAGAAGTCCTATTGTGCGGCAATGCTGTTTAATTCCCTCATTAAAATGCCCTCACAACCTTTGTATTTATTTACCTTCAGCCTGGAGCATTCACTGTGGGAACAGCCCTGCGTCTGCCTGTAATTTGTTAAAGTGTTCGCTCAATGGCAAAAGAGCAATCGAAACAGATCAAATAAAAAATGACTTCAGATCTAGTTTCTGACCAAATGACAGGTTTGTCAAGCACACCACGAAAACAATATATCAGGGAACTTAGGTCTTACCTTGTACGTGATCATTCCTTCCTAGAAATAGAAAGAACAGGCAAAGCAGTTCAATCCCCATTCGTTTCAGTTCTCGCTGTGCAGACAGATCAAAAAATGAATTACCTTCAGCTTTACAAGGCTAAAACTGAACATTGTTAAAGTCTTTCTTTCTTGAAGTAAAAATTTTAAATACTACTTACACTGTTTTGAAAAGAAACTTGAGATGCAAATAAAAAAGTTTTCATTAAGACTGAAATGAAAACAGGCTACCTGGACAGGTAAAGAAGAAAAGCTGTGTTTAAAAACAACTTCAACATGATTTACTTCCTTGTTCTCCTTATAAGGAAGGCAGGTGTATAATCACAAGAAGGTGGGGAAATTCATTCAGTAGAATTTTTGTGTAAATTCTATTAGTCTCTCCTTATCCTAGAGAAAGTTAATATCTTTAGTGAGATACTGATCAATGAAATGTCAAAAGAGCAATTGAAATATGATCTAAAGTTGTTTCTAAAATAATTTTAACAGTGAAAACATTAAAGACAAGTGAAGCACAGGCATGTAAGTGACATGAAGGAGGGTTATAAAAAATGAGCTAAATGAAAATACCTGAAATTTTTGTATTTCATTGTTAAATCCTTTACAGAGAACTGAAATGAACTCTGAAAAATAAAAATCATTACTTCAGTTAAATTGAAGGCAGATTAGTGAAAGCGAAACACTGTGTACCTTCGTTTTTCAAATCAGAAGAAAATATTTTTCCATAAATACAGAATCTTATTTAAGAAGCGATGCTGGAAATAAATGTAATGTATGAAAATCAAATTAGACCAAAATACATTTCAAAACAACAGTGGATACAGACAAACTGGTGCCCGAGATGCTGAATCCCTCCAGATAGGGACCAGTTTGTGCTCTGTCCTAGCTTCTAGCTCACATAGCAGATATTTATTTGTTAAATGAAACAGTGACAGATTTGAAAAATAGACATATGACAGCTATGAGACCAATTATATATATATTTTCCCAATGTTTTCAGGAGGGTGTTTTGAGATTTATAAAAACTGCAAACAGGTTAAGACTAAAGCATTCACTTTATTACTTTCGAAACTCTCTGACCTTAAACAGACTTCTTTGAGGCTGGATTTATTCTTGGATTCTTTTAAAGGTGTATTTCTAGGCAAGCATGTGAAACCTACAAAAAGAGGGAAATCTAATTATAGAATGCACAGGTTCTTCTCAGAAGGCTGCTTTCAATTTTGAGCTCCATCATACACAAGAACTTGGAAGAACATGGCAAGAATGCTGTAGAGAGAAACCAAAGTTATGAAAGACTTAGAAGTGTGCCTTAAAAGTGAAATCAGTTGATTTTCCTTTGAACAAGAAAGATTGATACACAAATTTTGTGTCCCTGATATTGTCTTCATTTTTGTACCTAGAATTTGCTGTCCATTCATTTATTCTTTCAGCATTAATATTTATCACACATCTATTTTGCATATAGTATTGTTCTAGAAGCAGAGGATATGTCAGTGAAAAGAGCATAGTTCTTGACACAGGAAGCATATATTTTAGACTGGGGGTTAGTAGATGGAGACAGATTCTTAAAATCAGATGGTGACAAGGGCCATGAAAAATGATAAAGCTGGGTAAAAGGAAAGTGGTATAGAGAGGACCTATTATTTTATTGAGTATAGGCAGGAGAATTTCTGTCTGATCAGTTAATATCTGACTGAGTCCTCAATGACTTGGGTAACAAAGAGCATAGTCCCTGAGTCAGCCTCATGATGGCATTTTTAAGTGCAAGATGGAACAGGAAGGGTGTAGCGAATGAGGTCAGATTTAGAAGCAGGTCACATCATAGGTAGTCTTAACCTTGAATTTTATTTTAAATATGTCAGAATGTCATTGGAAAGTTGAAAGCATGGGGATATTTACTCTACATTTTCAAAGCGCTATTATGGCTACCTTGGAGGTTAGCACATAGGCACCAAGATTGAAAGGGGGGAAAGCAATTAAGACTTTGCCTGTTGTCTAGGAAAGAAGCAGGGGGGCGATTGGAACTGGGATGTTGGTAAAGTAGGAGGAGAGAAGAGAACAGATATAGAATATATATATTTTAATGATAATTATTTAATATGTAATCATAATATAACATTGATTCATAGCATATAATTTACTTTATATTAAATCATTTTTACTACTAAAGTTACTTAATTACTATTTTATTTATAACAACAGAATAAACTTGTGGAAAAAGATTTTTGATCTTTGAAACTAAGTGCATAATACTTTCTGGAAGGGTTGGTGTCATGTGGAAGGAAGAACTGAAGCACATGCTAGACATCTGAAAAGATGTCTAGAAGACAAGTGAAGATGCCACATAGGCAGTTTGCTATCTTAGGCTGGAAATGGGGGCAGTGTTGAAGTGTAAACTATAAACTTGGGATTGTCAGCGTGGATTTAAAGATGTGAGCCTGATAGTATTTAAAGATATCAAACTTAATGAGATCCCCAGGGAAAGGGGTGTAAATAGGGAAGAGCTCTGAGGACTGAACTCTGGGGCTTTCCATTATCTAGAGATCAGGAGGAGAAGGATGCAGCAAAAACAAGCTGCTGTCTAAAGAACGTTCGTTCTTGCTAGAAGAGAACCCATTTTTGTTGGAATCTAGTTCTCCAGGTTTCTCTCATATTTGTGCATATTGCACAAACAGAGGAACTGAGGGCCTTTGTTCTGTATTATCTTTTCAAGTATGTTTGTAAAATGAGTAGTCTTTGACGAAGATAGTGTCTGTTTTTTAGGAAAAGAGCGTATTGCCTACAGCTTGGGAAGATACAGTGTGTCCAGATCAAGAGAAGGAATGCTTTTGGCCCTTTAAAAAAATAAATTCAGCTTCCCTAAACTCAGGGTTCTTCTCTTGTAATCCAGCACACCACATAAACAGGTGTCACCTCTTTCCCTTTGGATTACCTTAGGGTGATCCGACTCTCTGGGCACCCATAATGCTGTGAATTGAAAAATCCTTTATCTCTGACCAGGCATCTCTTGTCTGTCACTATCCACGGGCCTGTAAAGAGCTACTTGCTAGCTTGCAAGCAAGGCAAGGCCCTTCACAGTTGATGACAGTCTCTTACTTGACATCTACCTCCTTCAACAGACTGAACATGGAATATTCAAACTTCATTTAGGAAGAGAAAATCTTGCCTTGGGCTGACTGGTGCTGCCCTGGTTCCCCAGGTCTTCAGAGGTTTCTCCAAGTCTGGAGGTGTCTCCTTCTGCCCACCTACCTCCATGGGAGCCCCCATCAGGCACTTTGGGTGAAGTAGGATCAGGGATACCTGTGTAGCTCTCCATGTGCTCACTCCCTAGAAACTTTCCTCTAAGGTTTTAACCAACACCATATATCTCTTCTTCTTGGGAACACGATTCTCATATCTCTCCCAAGCTGTCTTGCAGTGAAGACAACTGCAGTGACTAGCTCTTGCCAATGGGATGTGAATGGGAGTGGTAAAGGCCACAACAAAAATGTCCTCAGGGGTTCCAAACAGTCCAGTTGACCTTGGGTTTAAATTGAGGGCATCGTACTATCCCGCATACAGACTTTTGTTCCAGTCCCTAAAATCATAGTTGCAATTTTATTTACTTTCTGCCCCAATTGCAGCCCACCCATTTGTCATTCCCTCCCCCACTTCCAAGCTTTTGTATGTGCCATTTGTGTTCTCTGGAAGCCCTGGTCTTCACCTCATTCTCCTCCCTGGCCAAATCAGCTCACTGTCCAGATCTCAGTGTAAATGTTAGTGCCCAGAGAAGGGACTTTTCAGCCTCTCCAGAACTCCTTTCCAATGGACTTCCCCCGGGGTATCTATTTTCATTAGGCTTATAATTGCCTAAATCCTTGCTTTTCCTCTTTACGGGGTTATGAGTCCCTTTAAGACATTTATTTATTCAAGTATTTATTGAATTCTTACTATGGGTTAGGCAGGGACTACCTCCTAGTAATCTTTATATTCTCAGTAGGTAGCATGATGGTCATAAGGAGTCAATGTTTGTTGAGTAAGTGGATGAATTCTGTGTCTTCATTGTGTAGTATTTTACCTATTTCAAAGCAAGTATCCCATGAAGATTGAGTAGATAGACATGAGTAAATGAACATATGGTTTTGGAAGGTAGATAAGAAATTAAAAGAAGGAAAAGAGGTTCTTGTTTGGGTTGTGATGAAAGCTGGGCAAAGGTTTGAGCTGCAGGGTAGAGGAAAAGGGCAGAATTTAAGAGAAAATATAAGGTAGGGAGATGCTGTAAGGAAACTTCCTTTCACTCTGTTTTCACCTTGGTGCCACTCTGATATTTTCCCCAGGGCTATGAGACATAAAGAAAACACTTTGCCTCCTGAAGATGTGATGCTTAGGGCCCTCTTCTAGAAAGCACCCCACAATGGCCCTGTGCAAGGAAAGGCCCCTTGTTTATAAACTGGCCAATACCCCATAGGTACCCAGAAGGAAAATTGTGTTCCAGTTTACCTGTTTCTGTACATATGAAACTTCAACTGGGAAATACTGACTAAAAATCAGGAATTTGATATTGGGAGCTGAGACTCGCAGGGAGAGGTTGGAGGAATGTCCAGGAGGGAACATGATGTTTCATGAGTAAGTCAGAGTTGGGAGAAGTCGGAAGCCCCAGGCAGAGGAAAGCTATGATGGGTAGATGAGGCACTGGCAGAGAGAATCAATAATGAAAGGGCTCTGAGTCACATGAACTGAAGAACTCCAGTCCCCTACACTTTCACTCTGGAGGGGAGAGAATGTGGCCCAGGCCCAGAGCCCCGTGGGTCCCCACTAGCCTTGCAAAGCCTGGATCTTCCTCCGTCATCCCCGGCTCATGTCTTTTTTAAAGAACAATGTATTTTTTTAAAATTTTATTTATACATACAAGCTGGGGTACAGGCCAGAGGGTGGGGCGTGGGGCGGCGAGAGGGTTCACCAGAGACAGAGTCGGGAGCAGAACAGGCAGATCAGAAGTACACTGCTGAGGGGAGCAGCGGGCGAGGCAGGAGAGGTCTGCAGCACCATGTGGGATTCTCCCTGGCTGGGCATCGAAATTGCATCGCGCGCTGCCGACAGCTCCACAGCGCAGCACTTAACTGCTGTGCTGCCAGGGAGGCCCAAGAACAATGTATTTTTACCACAAAATTTTTAGACTGAAAACAAAGGAGCTTGAGGGAGTATTTATCTTCCTTAAAGTCAAAGGTCCTGTCACACCATCCACATTTTCCAATAGGCCCATTGGCCCCACAGGAGAGAATCCTATTGCCACAATTGCTTAGGGCCCCAGCCTACTCCCTTTTGGGCTCCACTCTCTCCAAGGGGTCTGGGCAAGAGGCATGCAGAGTACGGAGCCCCACCCAGCTCAGGCAAGCCACATCTCCCGTGCCCCACCCTCCAATTGGCCTTTGCCTCTGAGATCTAGAAATGGGCCGTATTCAGCTGAGCCCTGACTCACCACGAAGTCACATGGACCCTTCTGACTCACTGCACTCACCCCAGCCACTCACCCACATCAGAAAGGACAATCCAGGCCCAGCTGTGTCAGCCCGAGACACCTCAATGCCCTCCTGGGAGGGCAAACAGAATAAACCTGCCTGGGCACCAGGTCAAACCCTGGGGACATTAGTAATGACTGCCAGCTCTTGGGACAGCTTTGGTACATTACTGCTTTATTTCAAGCACCAGTGAAAGGTGTGCCTCTGTCATCTAAGAAAATGTTTCTTAGTGAATAACCAAATGAATACTTGGTCTTTGGGGCTATGTGTGTGAGACATGCACGCAGGTTGTTTGCAGAATGCTTTCGATTTGGGGAATGTGTGTAATAGGAAGCACAAAACCTAGAGATAGAAGCCTTTGTTTCACATGTCAGGACCTTCAGATGTGTGAACTTTTCCTGTCAAAAACACCAGAGAAAGTTTTTTGCGGTCTGGGTCTTACATTCTAGTCTGGAGTTGACTTTTTTTTTCATTGAGGTAGTAAGCGATACGTAAAATTTACCATCTTAACCATTTTTTTTTTAAAGAATTTTATTTATGTATACAAGCTGGGGCACAGGCCAGAGGCGCCGGGCGGCAAGAGGGTTCACAAGAGACAGAGTGGGGAGCAGAACAGGCAGATCATAAATACACTGCTGAGGGGAGCAGCGGGCGAGACAGGAGAGGTCTGCCGCACCATGTGGGATTCTCCCCTGCTGGGCGTCGAACCTGCGCCGGCCGACAGCTCCACAGTGCAGCGCTCAACTGCTGCGCCACCGGGGAGGCCCCATCTTAACCATTTTTAAGTGTGTAGTGCATTGGCATTAAGAGTATTTGTTGTACAGCTGCCACCATTTCCATCCTGAGACCTTTTCTTCTCTAAAATTCTGCACCATTAAACAACTTCCCACTGATTCCCACTTCCCACAACTTCCCACTGATGCCTCCCCAGCCCAAGGCACTATCCAGTCCTCTGCTTTCTGACTCTGTGAGTTTGACTAATCTATTTAGGTGCCTCATATAAAAAGAATATTTATTGTGTCTGGCTTATTGCACTTAGAGAAACCTTTAAAACATCATGCTAAGTTGCAATGTGTATCCGAATTTCATTCCTTTTTCAGTCATATCCATTATAAGGACATACCACATTCTGTTCATTCATTCTTCTGTTGATGGACATTTGGGTTTGTACCGTGTAGCTATTGTGAATAATGCTACTATGAACACTAGTACACAAGAATCTGTTCAAGTCTGGAGCCTACTTTAATGTCTTCATGATGCCTATGATGGGAAGAAACTGGGTGTGGGGGAGGAAGTTAGATTTTTGGATGTACAGAGATCTGATTGAAATTATAGCCCTGCCAGGCTTACTCTTTGGCCTTGGGGATAGCATTTATCTCTCAGCACTTTAGCTTCCAGACTAGTGAAATAGTGATAATATCTACTTCTCATGGTTATGGTAGAGATTTAATTATACCATTCTGGAGCGAATCCAGATTTTGTAGGAGCTGAAGATTATATGATTTGGGAGCCTTCCTTCAGAAATGGTGTCAAAGTTGGAAATGAGTTAGGTATGAAAATATGCTATTGAAATGAGAAGTGGGACAACAAGTGCCTTCTTTAGAGATTCCAGGAAATTTCTTGATATGACCTAAGATAAGTCACCAGAAATGCTTCAGAGAAATGCTTCCTGAAGGTAATCTGGTTTCCCAGCCCCATCTGGAGCCACCTGCAGTTCCAGCCACTCTGTACTTCTGTACAAGCTGTGGGCCTGCGCTGAGACGTCATCCATTTCATGCTACCTCTCCCCCTTGATTTCACTCAGGATTTGCTTATTGTAGTTAACTTTATTAAGCACTTTCCCTGTACTAAGGCTATGAAGCAAGCCAACCTGACTCTCCCTTCCTACTGCCTCTTTCATTCTCACACCTCTATGAAGTAGGGACTTTTCTGTTTCCACTTATCAGATGGGAAAACTGAGGCACCAGAAGCGCCCAGACTTGCCCACAGTCACACTACTGCTCAGACAGTGGAGCCCTAGTGTCATATCGCTGCCCTCTCCCCTGAGCTCTGCATCACCTTGCACACCAGCCCCTGGTAGACAGGAGACTCATGGAATCAGGGAACTTTAAACACACTCGTCTCAGAATCTCTTGTCCTCTTGTTCCACCTTCACTCTGTATCTAGCAGCCTCCCTTTTGGTTACTTTGTTGTTCATTGTGTGGATGATTCATCACCAAAAATGAGGCTGAAATGTGGCATGGATTATACAAATCACTTACAAACAAAACAAACCAAAACATGTTGCCCAGCCTTTCAGGAGAAGGTGAAACTGTCAGTCAGGGTCCTGGCCAGCGCTGAGGCAGAAGGGGACCGCCAGGGCATTGTCTGCAGCCAGGGAGTGGCACAGGATTCACTCCTGGCCTGCAGCCTCAGCCCCGCCTCGAGCCCATGTGGAAGTCAGGTCACACTACTAGTAGTTAAGAAAAAGACGTTTCTCACTTAGTATGTCTGAGACAAGGCTTGTACGTCTGTCCTGCTTGAGAAACCCATTTGCCTCTGGTTTTGAAAATCATTTTGAAGTCTAAAACAAGTAAGATCTGTCCTTTAGTTTGTGTAGTAAATCCAAGACAAAATTTTCAATAAAATATCTGTGAATATGAATATATTCTGATGTGACTCTAAGAACTAGACTTCCCCCCATTATTAAGGCTTTATTTTTGAAAAAAGCAAAATTGAGGGAAAGATGGAGATTTCCCAATTACTGGCTATCCCCACACATGACAGCTTCCCTCATGATCAGTGTCCTCATGAAAGTGCTAAATTTGTTCCAATCAATGAACCTACTTTGATGAATCAGAGTCACTGAGAATTCATAGTTTACTTTAGGATTCAGTCTGACAGTTACACATTCACTAAATTTGGAAAATGTCTGACATGTCCCATCATTATGGTGTTTTACAGGGTATTTTCACTACGCCAAACATCTCCTGTGCTTCACTCTGCTGCTCTCCCCTACCCAAGCCGTGACATTCACTGATCATTTTGCTGTCTCCATAGTTGGGCCTGTTAGAGGTTTAGACTTTTCTTAATGTCCATTTTCCTCTCTATGAAGCTCGGGGTATACCGTGGGAAGAAGTCCATGTGACCAAATGGAAAAATTGACCGCAAAGTAGTCATTCACAGCTTGCAAAATTGCTAAGCTTTCATTTTTCTTTTTAAAAGATAATCCAGGCAGATTAACTAGGGGTTAGGACTCCTTGGCTTTAAGCAAAATTTTTTTTTTTCTGATGAATTCCATCTCTTATTTTGGGGCTGCAGTGCTGATAGCATTATTAGTAAAAGTGGACTCTGATTCATTCATTTACTCATTTAACAAACATCTCATGAGATCTTACTCAATGCCATGGGCTGTTCTGGGAACAAGTGTTGGTTAAAATCAACAGTCTCTGCTTTATGGAGGTTACATTCCTGTGATAGAGACAGAAAATAAACACATGAACAAATAAAGATGTCAGGTGATGATAAATGCTTAGAAAAATAAACGGTCAAAGAATGGCTGGGGATGTGTGGAATAAGGTGGTGTTAGGGGGAATCTAGGGAAGTGAGGATGGGAGTCATAGAGTTACCTGGAGGGAGAGTAAGTCTAAGGCCCTGGGGGGTGTTTGGGGACTAGCAAGGTGGCTGGTGAAGCTGGAGTAAAGGAGATGGCTTAGCACAAGCAGGTAATGAGGGGCAGGCCAGAAAACAGGAGTTGGGTTGCTCATCAGGAGAGACATATGGGCCAAGGTCAGGAGTCTGGATTTGTATCCTGAGTGAGAAGTGACATCTTTATGGATTTTGGGTGGGACAAAATGTAGCTTGCGTTTTCTATCGGTTACTCTGAGCAGACTACAGAAGTCGCAAGTATGGAAGCAGAGAGATCTATCAGAGGTGATTGTAACAGTTGAAGCTGAAGATGCTGAAAATTTAGACAGGGAAGATAGTGAGAAGTGGTTGAATTCTGGATATACTTCCAAATAGCAGAACTTACAAATAGATTGCTTATAAGGAAGGAGTGGAATGGACTGAAGAATGCCTCAAAGAGTAATGGAGTCCCTAACTTGATAACCTGACCATTATTAGCTGCTTTCTCCAGATAGTTCAGAGACAAAATATCTGCCTGTCATAAGTCATAATGAGTGTGTTGACTCTAGTGTAATCTGTGGAGTGATAACTACACAAGGTGTTTTGTGGTCAAACGGGAAAGATCAGAACTAGCAGGCAGGTGCTCTGTGGTGCGCTGTCCACCTCCTGGTGTAGTGAACATTGGTTTAGTCCAGTCAAAGTTCAGTTAGCTGGCATCTCTATTCTGGAATTCTCTATGACTTGGCATTTGGAGAGAAAACAAACCTGGAAAAATCCCAAGGTCCTACAGTCCTTCTTACTGCCCTGGTAGACAATTGTGGTCAGTTTGAGGAGCCAAAGAGTCTCTCTTAACAGATGTTTCAAAAATGTATTCCTCGTTTGACCACTGCAAAAAGGCAGGCGAGATGGACATAGTTTACTTAAATATATGTACACACACGTATACCCATATATGTATGTATGTATATGTATAAATTTATGTGTAGATATGAATTTATATATGTATATATATATATGCACACATATGCTTATATATCCTTGCAAAATTGGATGATTTCAGATTTATTTTGACCTTGAAGATGCAAATTATGCAGGTGCAACAATAGGAAAAGTTATTATTTTAAAAACTGGGAGAAGTACTGACCAGTGATTATGTTTGAGGAGGTCTGTAGAGGATTTCTCACCTTCAAATGCCATTTTATAAACTTCTGCTTTTTTATTGATGCCCATTCACTGGATCCTGTCAATAAGTTCACACAAAACCAAATAGGGATGTGAACTGAGAATGATGTACACACCTCATCATCATTAAAAAGGATAGCAATCAAATTGTTCTAACTCACCATTCCAAATGTCATTAACCTTGTGATATGTTAAGAACTGGAAGAGGGAAAGAACAGTTTTTAAAAGTAAAAGTTTAACTGACATCTAATTAAAATGCTGTGTTAGATTTGTATACAACAGAAGCAGTAATCTATATATTGCTAGGCATGATTATTTCAGATAAAAAGTGGCTCCAGTAAGCAGTCAGATGTGAGACTGGTTTGAGGAGGTTTGAAAACCACCTGCCAGGCTGGCAACCTGGTGTCTCAAAGCTGCGCTGGGTGAAGGTGAGCTTTCAGATTGTCCCTTCCAGCACCAGGTGGTTGAGGAGAGAGAGTGAGGTGTCAGCCTGAGCAGAGTACAGCTAGGGCTTAGTTTATTAAAATAGAGAATAACTGGCTACATATCAAGGAGTTCAGAGATTTAAGGTTCCAATCAAAATATATACAATGGAAGTTTCTGACAGGAAAAAACTGGAATCCCAAATATTTGGGGAGGGTTTCTTTGGCAAATATTCCTTATATTGATGAGATGCTGCTATCTTGGGCACCAACAGAGTAATGAGTTGTCTGCCATGATCTCAGCCAGATATTGGTGGATTTGGGGATATTTGTTGCACAATGTAAATTAGTCTAGAAATGATTCAGGGCCTCAACTTTAGTAATCAAGGATTAGGGAGACTGGATTTAAATGTTAACCAACAGAATGATTTATTTGTATGTATGTTGCTAGAGGAAAATTATCTTAGATAATAGTAATGTATCCATACTATTTCCCTAACTATGTTCTGAAGAAAGCTGTCAGTCTTTGCCCTCATAATGAAATGTTCCTATAGTTTAGTTATGTTATGTTAGTTATGTTAGTTAACATAGATCATTAAATCTCCTCTATCAGAAATTCATGATCTACATGAACCTACTAAGCACTGTAAGAATGTCCACAATGAAGAAAACCTCTTATGTTTAACAAACAAAAAAGTATTTGTTTAGGGAAATTCTTTTCTCTTCATATGCTTACTAGCATCCCATTCATCTAATGATAATGATCTTCAGAGACCATAGAAGAGACAGTAGATATTCTAAGAGGTTTATGATTTTACCTAGCTTGCTGTCAGAGACCCAGCATCAAATTTTTAATTGTACCCATTTTTCCTAATAAAAGCATATACAATGGAAGTTTCTGATAGAAAAAAACAAAAACAGGGGCCTCCCTGGTGCGCTGTGGAGCTGTCTGTCGGCAGCGCACGATGCAAGTTTGACGCCCAGCCAGGGAGAATCCCACATGGTGTGGCAGCCTCCCCTGCCTCGCCCTCTGCTCCCCTCAGTAGTGTATTTCTGATCTGCCTGTTCTGCTCCCCACTCTGTCTCTGGTGAGCCCTCTCACCGCCCCACACCTCTGGCCTGTACCCCAGCTTGTATGTATAAATAAATCTTAAACAAACAAACAAACAAACAAAAAACCCCACAAAACACCCTGGAATTCCAAATATTTGGGGAGGGCTTCTTTGGCAAGTATTCCTTATATTGATGAGATGCTGCTATCTTGGGCAGAAAATCCAGGTGTAACTTAATTTGTTTTTGTTTTTTTGAAAGCATTTGTCAATTCAAAGACCTTTCAAAATGTTTTTTCCTGGAGAAAATGCACTGAGAAGTACAGAGGCAGGTCCATTTTGATGATAATTCAGATGAAGCAGTTGGGGTAGGGATGAATTATAATAAATCTCCAACTCAAATCTAGGCCTTGACCTTGGTATCTTAAGAAGTCAAATAGTGCAATCTTAGTGCTGAATGACCGAGTCTGGTTTCCCTTGTAAAATGGATTACACGCACATGGTACGCGGCTTTTGTAGGACACGTGCTCTCCTGGGCAAAGACCCCCATTGCTAAGCAGCAATCAGGCATTTGCTTGTTCCTTTGTGGTTGAACAGCCAAGCATCACTTTAGGCTGGGCTCTGTGCAGCCCTTTGCTCCTGATGTGCTTCCTTTCTCTCTTTCCAAGGCTCTTAGGCGAGGAGCATCCCTCCTTGAGGCGAGGAGGGACTTCTCAGCTGAACTCTCTATTGCCTCTCTCCACACTGTCATTCTCATGAACAACCTCACTTCTTACAATGATCAGATTTATGTCATTCTTCAACAATAAAAATGTTACTCTTTCATTAAAATCAGAATTTGAGTGAAGATATAAGTAACGGATAATTTGTCTACTTTGTGGGATGTCAAAATATCAGTCAGTAGCTCATTCTACTTCATTTTCCATAGAAGAAAAGTAAAATATGATGTAAATATTTAAAAAAAATTGAACCCATAGCAGATGGAGGGGGGTGGGGGAAGCATGAAGACATGTTTTAAAGATGTCTTTGCAAGTATTTTCTTCATGTGTTTCAGATAAACAAGCTAAATCTTACTCATTTGAACTATATGCAGATAGGATGATAATAGCCAAAATCGTAGTTTGAAAATCTAAAGATGAAGAAATACTAAGACTTGCAGGAAAGATTGTTTAGTGACTTCATTAGCTTTTACCTCACTGTGATGTGAGATAAAATTGTGCTTACAGTGACATTTTTGGATAACCTAACTCTAAAAATTTAGCATCATCTTTCTTTAAAAAAAACTATTTTGCCAGTTTCATGGAACATTACAACTATGATTTCCTTGGTTCTGATCATAGCGCCAAAATAAAGTTAATGTCTCTTACACTGTGTGAGGCATTATTCTAAATTTCCATCACACTATGAGGTGAGGTACTGATATTTCCCTTATTTAAAAAACATTTAATATAATATTTTAGAATGATTTCAGATTAGTACAGCATTCCCTTACACCCCACACCTAGTCTTTCGTATTTGTAATATCTTACATTAGTATGGTACATTTGTTACAATTAATAAATAAACCAGTGCCAATAGGTTACTATCATGTAATGTCCACACATTATTCAGACTTCCATAATTTTTACCTAATATTCTTTTTCTGTTTAAGTATCCCATCCTGGAAATCACATTACATTTGTTGTCACATCTCCTTAGGCTCCTTTAGAATTCTCAACATTTTGCAAAGGAAAAAATGTGAAACAAAGATAGGTTCAATACCTTGCCCATGCCCTCATGGTTACTAAGTTGAACAGCTGGCTTCTGACCAGGCAGTCTGATTCTAGGCATGCGATAAACCTTTGCACTAAATTATTTTTTACCCTGATGTTATTATTTCAACTCATATTACTGAAGGTATCTGTCAGTTCAGACAGCAGAGTGGTGAGCATACCTAACTCAGGTCCTTCTCCCCTCACCCCCATCAGTGGCTAATCATAATCTTATGGGCAGTTTTCAATAATAGATCAGTAAATCCCTGATTCTCAGTAGATCCTGGAGGAAATGAAGTGGCTTAAGTCAACTGAGATTATTCTTTCATAGTTTTGGAGGCCAGGGATCTGAAATCAAGGTGTTGGCAGGGATGGTTTCTTTTGGAGACTGATGGAGATGTTCCACACCTCTCTCGCAGTTTCTGGTGGCTTCCAGCAAGTGTTGGTGGGTTGTTGACATAGCACACCAATGCCTCGTCTTTACGTGGCCTTCTCTGTTTTCTTTTCTGTCTTTGTCTTCTTTTCTCATAATGACACTTGCACTGAATTCAGGATCCTCACACATAATCCAGGACAATCTCTTCTCAAGATCCTTAACTTAGTTATATCTGCAAAGACCCTTTCTCAAATAAGATCATCTTCATAGGTGCTGGGTAGACAGATGTTTGGTGAGACCACCATTCAACCCACTACAAGGGCTAATAGTGTATGCAGGGTTGTTGTGAAGACTAACTGTGATAAAATAGCAGCTTAGGCATATTTGAAAAATGACAGCCATTTTTATTATTACTCTTGCACATTATGAGGCCCAATATGAAAGTGTTGACTTTGGTAAATGACTTGGGCAAATGACTTGGGTAAATGTCTCAATTGAAATAAATTAATTCGTCTGTGTTGCATTTTAATGTACAGTTAACCTTAATGCTTGCTTTTTATTAAAGTCTTCATTTCTAGCACTTATTTCTGCCAGGAACTTGTCACAGCTGTGCGAATTCAGTCTTTTTTCTTTTCTTGGTGGTAGGGATGAGGGGCATCCTCAGGCAGCACTTAGTGCTGATGGCACTTGTCAGAAACACAGAAGGACTTCACGCTTACAAATGGTCTCCTCGAGAGAATTATAAGGCAGGGTCCTGATGAGTGAATTTCCTGTCCGTTGCCCACGCTGATAGACGTGCAGCAGGAAAAAACAGCTGGGCAGCCTCAGCTGTTTCTCTGCCCTTCAGTTACCCTCTGCGGTCACCGGATGAGACACCCCCATTTTCTGATTTGGATAGTTATCTCAGGGAAAGTTACAACTCTGCACTGAGCTTTCCACCCCCACTGCCTTGCGCAGCCTCTCCACCAGCTTCTAGCGCTGTCTCCTGTGGTCACTTCCTGGCAGTCACAGGACTCCCACTTGGCTTCAGCAAATTCCTTGTGCATTTGTCAAGGAGTCGCAGAGTCTCTGAATGTTGGACCGGAAGGGCATTTAGAGAACTAAGTCTAACCCACTCCACTGTGTCCTAATCCTTTCTTCATAAAGCGCATCAGTAGTTATGCACTGAGCATCCACCCCCCTGAGGGGGCAGCTAGTGCGTTAGGTGGGGAGCCAGCTCGGTGGGCGGTTTCCCAGAGTGGCCGTGGTCACCTCCTTGCTATCTGAGTAGATGTCCGTATGATCCCCAGTGAATACCTACAGCTTATGTTTTACTTAAATGATCCTCTAGTGTATATGTCCTTAACCTGCGGTATATCTATTGGCAGAACCCAGGAGGGGTCTGTGACCTTAGAAGGAGAAAATAAGTTCATGTTCATTTGCACTAATCCCAAACTGAAATGAAACATTTTCTTCTGTCGTAACTGTAAAGACGCTATCGTATTAGCAGTACCTGCAACTCTCACCATCAGAAATCACACATATTTTTCATGTGATTTTATAGTTGTCGCAGTTATCTCCAAATGTTGTCAACAGCTATCCTTGTGTCAAAACCACGGTGGTCATTAGACCTGCCCTGGGCCTTATTATGTAAAGTGTTAATAAAGAGGCACAAGTGTTACTATGACATATCATTTGTTTTTCAGTGTTTTGATAACTGTTTCAGTCTAATTGGTTTTCTTTCTATGTATTTTGTTTTAGGAATTTAAAAAAAAAACTTTTTTTTTTTTTTCTGGAAAGGAATCCATAGGCTTCAGTAGACTGTCAAAGGGATACAAAAAAAAGTTCAGAATGTAAGTCATGTGATTGTTCCTGTATCTGCAAATTCAGTGTACAGATTGTTCTGGCAGAATATGAGAAATCATGTGGGAGTTCTAGAATAAGGCCTAGTATTTGGAAATTCTGTGGTAAACCATTAGTTCCTTTGTATTGGTTAGGCTAATACTTCTAGCTCTTTCTGAATGCCAAAGTGAAGAGAGACCTTGAGTTTCGAGAGTATCTATGTATGAGTCACAACAATGATCCCAGGGTTGAAAATAGGAAAAATTTTAAAGATATAAAGAATTTTGTGCATATAATTAATGTATCGACTTGTGTATCTATAAACCTAACTTCTACTCTACCCATCCTTTTCAGCTTCATTCTAGGTAGGTGTAATATCACTAAATTACCTGTGATGATTCATATTCAGACATATTGTTAAACAATTAATTTGGCTCATTTTTAAAACCTTTTGTAAAATTGCATTGAAAATATAAAGCTGCTGTTAATATTTATGAGGAGAGATATCATAAACTTAGAAGCCATCAGGTTGAAGTAGCACACATTTTACTTTGTGTGGATGCTCTGTAAGCTCTGGATTTAGTTCTGAAAGAAATGAGCAAAATTAAAGAACCTTTATTGGAAGCAGTCTACTGAAGACCATGTATTATGTGTATAAAGTCTTCTAACTCTCTGGAAATAGATTCTCACTCGCCTATCTAAGACCCCCTTACAGTAAAGAAGTATTTGATTAGCTTTTTCACCCTCACATTCAATATATATTTTCAGGAAAGCAGGACTGCCTGCTTTTATACCAGCAGCTTAAAAAAATTATATTTCATTTTTTTCAACCCCCATTTCCTCAAATAACAGTGATAATTCTAGTATCAATAATACAATTTCCATCATCCCCAAAACTGTTCACCTTCATACCAGCTTATCGGTTCAAGACTAGGTGGTTAGGGCCTCCCTGGTGGCCTAGGGGTTAAGTCTCAGCGCCATCACATTTAAGACCTGAGTTCAGTCCCTGGCCAGGGAGCTAACCCACATATAGCACAGCAGCCCTCTCCTGTCTCGCTGGCATCTCCCCTTGGCAGTGTATTACAATAAAATCCATCTGCTCTGCTCCCCTCAGTCTCTGGTGAATCCTCTCACCACCCCCACACTTCTAGCCTACACCCCAGTTCTTGTAAGCAAAAATAATAGTAATAATCATAATAATAATTAAAGAATAGGTGGTGAAAATGGTCTTTAGTCTACTCTGTGGTCTTTAAGGGATCTCTCTTACCTCAGTCTTTCTTCCACTCACACATTACACAACTGACTAAAATAGTGTCTTTTAGGTCAGTCATCTTTGGTGACTCCCCATAGGCTCTGAATAAAATCTGAATACCTTAACCTGGCATTTAAACCATAAATAATTTTGCCCAAATCTATTGTTATAATTATTATGCAAGACTTTCCTATGTGGACAGTGGCTTCTGAAAAGCACAAGCTCCCCATTTCTCAACACATTTTTACCAGTGTCTGCTTACATCATTTTCCTTGTTGGAAATGCTTATATCCACCCAGGACATCTGCCTAAACTACACATTTTCTGTAAATTTTTAATTGCCAAGCTCAAGTCTAATCCCTTTCCTTATACTTTGCCCACATGTCTGTTCTATATGAGATTAAATAATGCTGAATATGTAACCAATTTGGGATTTATTATCAACTGTGCTGAAGTTGTGCTATTAATTTGTGTCACAAATTATATTTTAATTTATTGTTTATTTGATCTTGGGCCCATAGTTTGACTTATCTGATTGATAAAATAAGAATAATTGTTACCTTGGAAGATTGTTAGAATTAGAGATAATAGGTTCTAAGGATCTTTTATCGCAGACAAAATAATGAGGCATCTCACCCTAAAGTAGATTATCAGTTAGTTGGAAAAATAGATATAAATTAAAATGGGGCAAACTGATAAAGAGAAGAATAGCAGCAAGGAACTAGAAGACTTAATTCTCCTCCCAACTCAACCTCTCAATAAATTAGTGACTTTTCTATGTATTATTTTCCTATGCCTCAATTTCTTCATATCTAAATTCTAGGAAGATGTGGAATAAAAAATCCCCAAGGTCTTTTTACACAGTAATACACAATAATTCTAGAAACTGAAATAAAAACAAGAGCATAGAACTATAATTCTGAGTTTCGAGGCATGCAAAGAGTGGAAGATATTTATTTAAGAACTCTTATATTTGAAGGTGAGAGTTGAGACAACGCAAAGAAATTGAAGGTCATAATCTTACTGGAAAAGAGAGTTAGGGAGGGGACATGAAACAGCACAAGAAAAAAATAGCATCACCAGTAAAATCTTGGAGTAGTTTTGAATGAAGCCCTCACACCCCTGACTGAATCTGCTGGGCTGGGACTATGGTGCAGTTGGATGTGAAAAGAAGGCCGAGTTGTTGGATGCCCTGAACCCTGGGTTGCAGTTTAGACTTTGGCAATAGGGAGCTATTGAAGGTTTTGAGCAAGATAATGACAAGAGGAGAGCATTAGGAAATAACATCACAGTAGCTACTCCACTATTGAGGAAATAATGGAGACAGGTCTAAAGGCAGGTAGACCAAAAAGATCAGAGGAACACTTCCCCTGGGGCCAGATTTGACTAGAATTTATCATCCTGCAACTTAATAATCCAGTTGTGAGGTGATAGGATGGTATGGTAGATTTTTTTAATGGATCAAAGATTCACTTTATGCCTTCATGAGCACTGCTGCCTTGCTTGGCCATATGACTTGTAGTGCCTTTAATTATTGAATACCATGTGTCTCTTCCTACTGAACTCAGAAGCTACCTCTGACCAATAAAATATGAGTAGAAGTAGTACAAGCTATTTCCCAACTAAAGCTTCAGAGCCACTGCTAGTCCCACTGTCTTCTCTTTTCCCTCTACCGTGAAGCCAGCAGTGTTTCCAGAGAACTAGGTAGTAGAGTGAAAAGGGAGTGGAGCAGAACGACCCAGAGTTGGCACACATGAGTAAGGAATAATTATTGCCATGGTAACCCACCAAGATTTTGGAGTTGTTACCACAGTCTGTTTTAGCCTTAGTTGACTGATACATATGATACCTATAAATAAAGACTTCATTAAAGAGAAAAAAAGAGGAAGAATAGAGGGCAAATTCAGTGAGAGGAAAGAGCACCTCCAGAGCGCGGGCTTCAGGACATTACCCCGCAGTGATGAGGAGCATGTGACAGGCTTAGAGGTAGGTGGAGGCTAAGGGGTCATGAATCCTGTTCTTGATATTCTGAATTAAGGTTGACATTAGGGTGTTCAAAGGGAGATTCCTGAGCTGTCAGACCTAACCTGACTTCCTTACCACTCCGCTCCTTCCTAACTTGAGCTTGGTATGGGTGAATGGCGCTAGACCTCATGGAAGGCAGCAGTCCTTGGGCTTCCACACCAGATCCTGAGCATGATACATGTTAGTTACAGGATTTGGCTTTGTAACTGTGGCCAGTGGAAGTCAAATGAGATGACAGCAGTGCAGTAGGTATGACTGCTAGACTGGTGGCCGTGACTTAGATATTTCGGAGGTGGGAGAACAGTATGAATCTGGGCAAGAGGTAAGGGGATCTGAACTAGTGAGAATGAAGAGGGATGGACACTTTAGAAATCAAATTCATGTGATCCATTTACAGGCTCACTACTGATATCACATGTGTCCTTTATATTACACCTAATACACTGGTTAACATTGAGATTGTTACTGACTTTAAAAGGCCCTAATCTGTAGTATCTTGGTGTGCTGAACATGAATATAACCTTGAAATTTTTTTATTAGCTCTCGTTTTGAAGATATATAATTTAATCTAATGTAATTTTATGTTTCACAATGTAAATTTATCCAGTAGGACTGCAACAGTATCCTAAATCAGCCTAGAATGATGTAATATTACATCACATTTCATAATACCATCATGCACACATCATCCAGAGTTGATTACATCATTTTCTGATGCAATGCAAGACTACTGCCAGGCAGCTGCTGAAGTAAGCTGACGTCAGCAATGCACTATAGAAAGCCCTGTCGGAAAGGATGAGCATTGAAAATATTTTAGACTTGGTGCGAGACAGTATAAGCTACTATCCATAGAACTGTTATTATTTTATCCAGTTAGCCACAATACAGAACAGTGATGCCTCAAAAGTGTGTTAATAGTGTGGACAATCTCTGCTTTATTTGTGAGGAAGTGACATTTGCCAACCAGAAGAAAAGTATCACTTCTCAAGTGAAGAAGGCTTCTTATCTTTACTTCGGATGCAAGGTTGGTGACCAAGACAAGCCTTGGTCCCCACATATATGCTGTGCTACATGGACAACACAGTTTTCACAGTGGTGAAATGGCAAAAGACCGTCAATGCCATTTGAAGTCCCCATGGTGTGGAGAGAGCCAAGCAACCACATAAAAGACTGTTCCTTCTGCTTGGTTCTTCCTCTTTCCGGCAGAATAACGAAGCAAAAGAAGTCGAGAATAGTCAACCCAAACATTCCGTCTGCATTGATACCAGTTCCACATGGTGAGGGACTTCCTATTCCAGAACCTCCAGCAAAATATCCTCTTGATTCATCTGATGAGGACAAGGGTGAGCCGACCTGTTCTTCTCCTGTTCCATCAGCATGCAGGGATCCAGATTTTCACTGTTGTGCATCATCAACCCCACACAGACTAACACAGGAAGAACTAAATGACCTGGTTCCTGGTTTGGACTTATCCAAGAACAAGGCAGAATTGCTAGGATCAAGACTCCAACAATGGAATCTTCTAGAAGAAGATGTCACAATGACTATATTGAAAGTGCCACCAGCAGTTGGAGCCTGTCTTCAGAAAGGAAAGTACTCTAGTATTCTGTTCTGATATTGAGGGCCTCATGAATGCCTTAGAAATCTCTCATGACCCACAAGAATGGAGACTATTTCTAGATTCTTTGAAACTGAGTCTTAAGGCTGTTCTTTTGCACAATGGAAACCGTCTGCCATCTATTCCAGTAGCACATGCTGTCCACATGAAAGAGACATAGGATAACTTAAAGCAGCTACTGAATTCCATTGAGTATAACAAGTACAGCTGGCACGTCTGTGGTGATTTGAAGCTAGTTGCCCTTTTAGTGGGACTGCAGCAGGGATATACAAAATATGTGTGTTTCTTATGTGAGTGAATAGCCGAGCAAGTGAATTGCACTACTTGCGGAAGGAATGGACTCGCAGACAAAATGTAACAGTCGGAGAGAAGAATATCCAGCACCCAGCTCTGGTCGAGGCTCACAAAATCCTGCTACCACCCCTTCACATCAAACTAGGTTTGATGAAGAATTTCGTGAAAGCCATGGACCGGACCTCACCAGCTTTCTGATACCTGCACAAAAAATTTCCTTGACTCAGCGAAGCAAAGATTAAAGAGGGAGTTTTTGTGGGTCCTCAGATTTGAGAGCTCTTCAAAGATGACCAGTTCAACAACTTGCAGCAGGGTGATAGAAACAAGCATGGAATGCTTTTCACCTAGTGTCTACAAACTTTCTTGAGAATGTTAGGGAAGAAAACTACAAGGAACTAGTAGAAGACATGCTGATGCACTATCAGAAACTTGGCTGCAATATGTCTCTAAAGACCCACTTCCTTCATTCCCATCTGGGTTTCTTCCCTGAAGACTGTGGTATGGTTAGTGATGAATATGGCGAACATTTTCATCAAGATATCGCATCAGTGGGACAAAGATACCAGGGAAAATGGTCCACTACAATGCTGGCTGACTACTGCTGGACACTCCCCAGAGATGCTCCTGAACAGCTATGCAAGAGACAATTGAAGAAATCTACGAAGTAGTCTGTGACTTGATTTTTTACAGGTATTAACCATAGGCCTATTACTATTGGCATGCATTTTGTGATGTAAACATCCATTTATTGCAGATTACAAAAAAAACTAGAGCCAAAATTAGAATTTGACTGTCATATTCATGTTGAGCACATGCAAATTGATAGGAAATGACTAATTTTATTTCAGTAACATGACTTTTATAAATATTTGTTGATCAGTGATATCAGTGAATCTACCGAAAAGGAATCTAGCAATTATCTCCACTCTCACAATCAACCCCTAACAGATCCTGCCTTATCCTCCTCTGTCAAGTCCTTTACCTGTCATAATAATGATGATAATAGCACTTTGCCATATACTATGTGCCTGACACTGTGCTAAGCATCTTATGTATGCTGCTGTTGTTTTTTTTTTTCTTTCAATCCCAACTGAATGGGCCATTTGGGAAGTTCCTGCCTCTGATCTCTTACCCAGTCATCCATGCTCTGCTTTATGGAGCCAGGACTCTGCATACCACAGCTCCGCTTTGCCAGCTGCTGCTTGTTAGGCTCTGCCAACGGGGGCCACAGGAGGAGGCATAAGGCTGGGGAGGGAGAGGGACCTGCTGCTGCCTGTCTGATTCCCAGTCTGGCATCTCCCCAGCAACACCTCCTGGCCCTGGAGTGTGTGCATTCCAGTGACAGTAGCCGGCTTGCTCTTTTTCAAAAAACTCTCCCAGCCCAGCCTCAACATGCCCCTTCCTCAGAGACCCCAGTCTAGCCCAGCAGGGCCCCTCCTCAGAGGTCTCTGCCCTGTGGGAACCTTCAGTTTCTAAGTTTTAGTAATTCCAGATCCTTCCTTTTTTGCTCTCAGCTCTAAGGGTGGTGAACACATCACACATGTTGCCTTAGAGATATCTGAGATTATCTTTTTAACCATTGTCTAGTTAAGAACTTTGTATCCAGGCAATAATTCCTTGTATTTAATTCTTTCTGTTAAAGTAACTGGTGGTGTTTTCATTGCTTACTGTGATCCTGATTGGTATGGTAAGATGTCTTTCTTAACTTTTCAAAATAAAATAACCAGTGCCTCATAGGAAGGAAATTAAGTGACTTGCTCAATGTCATGCTGATAATAATTGAAGTCGAGTCAGGATTCAGATGCCCTTATACCCGGGGAGGCTGGTCATAACTGCTCTTTTTGAAACTGTGTCTCATTCACTTTCATCATCTCCCTTTTGTGTCCAGCCATGCCACCCATTGGCCACCTGTTCTTTCCCCCACCCTCTTGGTGCAGGGTGCAGGGGCCAGGGAGGAAGGGGTATGGGTGGCATCAGTGCAGCCCAGCCTGGAACCAGAGAAAGAAATGGCCCAGCCAGGGGCCAAGGGTGCCCCCACCGCCATGGTATCAGTTTGGGACCTGGTGTCAGAACTGAGAATTCTCTCTACTCGGCTTCTCCTGGAGTTTCAGGAAAAGAGCAATGGAGCACCAGGGTGTGGACAGCCAGGCATCTGGGTAGGAGCAAACCTGGCTGGAGCAAGCAGAAAGTGGGGTCTGCTGGGACCTCCCTGCGTTCAGCCTGTTTGGGAAAGGAAATGAATGCTTAAAATCGTGGTCCTCACAACTAAAGCTTCCCAGGGTACTGTGGTTTTGCATAGTACCATAGCTGGAATGCCCTTCTTCAAGCACAACAAACAGAACAATGCAAACAGTTGTCTCCAGCCCTAGGAGTTCTCAGCAGGTCGGATGTGTTTGCCTGTGCTGAGAGTAACGGGTCAAATGCAGTAGGGCAGAAGCTGGGCTTCCACCTAGCTGTTCCCTCCCTTTTTTCCAGGCAGCAAGACTTAAACCTTTTTTGCTTGCTCCTCAGCAGATCCTGGAGGAGAGGAAAAACGATAGTCTGAATCAGCACAAGGCCTAACCCAGTCTGTCCTTTGCTATGTGCCCCACCCTTTGCCCCAGCTGGCCATGAGCTACAGATCACACTGACAGCTGGAGGTGATCGAGTGGTTTGGGGGGCAGGCAGGACCTTTATGCCATTCAGTGTCCTTGTTCCAGTTTCATACAGTAAGAGGCTGGTAGAATCTGTCATTTGCAAACAACTAAGAATTGTGTGATGGGCCAGATTGTTCACTGCCCCTGAGGTTGATGGACGTCGTTAATCCTACAAGTCAAAGTTTACTGATTAGTAACAGTGTTCCAGGTACTATACTGAAAGTGCTAGTTCATTGAGACAATCCTGGCATAGCAGGGCACTTGAGCAAACACAAGTCACATTATTGGCTTTGCAGATTTGTCTATTATTAATGACAATTTTCCAGGAGATGGAGGTGCCTTTTTTCTGACTTTCATAAAGCATCCTATAGCCAATCTATTCGGATCACCCCTTCCTCACACACATACCCTTGCTATTGATTTCTGTTTGCAGCTATTGGCATCTAAATGCACTAGATGCATGAGAGCTTTTTTCTTTCCACTTGGAAAAGGAAATTGGGAAGAAACCACTAGAGGGGAAGCAAAGTGGGGAAGATGGGGAGACTATATGTTCTTTACTCTTTGTCCAGCTTGGAGGACTCTGAACTCTGGTCATGGGGCAGATGCCAAAGGAAATAAAAATAGTGCTCAGTAAGCCTCATGGAGGTGAGGCGTGGTCAGTGAACTGCCTTGGGACCCGGTGACGAGCTCTGGGAGAGGAGTTTGTGCTGCACCAGCACACTGCTGGCCCTTGGGAACTGCAGGCCTTGGGAGTGGGCAGCTGCTGTAGCCTTGGCAGAAACCCTGACTGTGTTAGGTAGGTGGTGGCAGAGAGATTTTTTGCAGCTTCATGAGTGAGGAACATGGACTGTGTACACCGGGGTCACTGATGCTAGCTAGAGGTTGTTGGTACTTCCTGCTCTTTGTGGGCATAGCTCCAAACCTCACAGACCACCTTGCAATAGCCAGGAGACCTTTGGGAAAAATTGAGATACACTGTTTTTCATTCACCAAAATTTAGGAAGTGTTTGGGGGAGTAGAACTTGTTTTATCCAGGGTGGTCAGGAAGGTAATGTATTAAAACGACTCTAAAAGAAGAGGCTCCGAGAGGGGAGGGGGGATTGCAGGAGGAGTAGTAACAAGTTCAAAGTCTCTGAGGCAGCACCATGTCAGGCTGCTCTGTGTCGATGGGGGCAGGCAGGGCAGGGAAAGCGGCTGGAGAGGTCCGAGAGCTCGCACCATGACAGTACTTGAGAACACTTGGGTTTTCCTTTCGATGAGACAGGAAGCTAGTGGAGGATTTTGAGCCAAGGACTAATGTGGTTTGATGTGTGCAGATAGAGTTCTCAAATCAGCAATCATTTGAGGTTTGCTTAGGGCCAACTTTGATGGAGGTACTATTATTATCCCTGCTGTAAAAGCTGCAAGGCTTCTCTTAGAGAATTAAAGTAACCTCTCTAAGGTTAGCTGTTCTGGAACAGGAGCAGAGATTTGAACCCAAGTGGAATGAGCCATGCTTACTATCACTGATGGGTAAAGGATTCTCCATGGCTAAAAAGCAACAACAACAAAGACCCCTCACTATACTATCAGAAGATTTTCTATGTAGCCCAGTGGTAGATGTGACAACACCTGCCACTCCTGTCAAGTCCTTTCTGACAGGAATTCACGTCACTCTGCATTGATCGTTCCCACCTGCTGGAACACCCACCTGTCAGTGTTCTCGAGGGGATGTGAACGCCTTTGGGTTAAGGATCTTCTCTCTATTTATTGGGGGACCCTCCAGGGATCTAGAGACCTAGTGCCATTAAAGTCTGCACATTTATTTAAATAAAAGAAAGTCCAAATGCTGAGAAATGCTGGGGAAATTGCCTGCCTGGTAAAACAAATCTATAAATCCCACTTCCTGCTGCTTCCAGACTGACTGTAAATATCCTGAAAATTCAGCTTCATTGGGAACGTTCTGACCATTCTGCTTCTGGCTCAATGGGTAGTAATAAATAAAAATGAAAAGTGGTGGGAGAAAACTGGATTAAATTTATTTAAAGCTTAACACAACTCAGCCCAGGGAGGATGGTTAAAAACTTCTGGTTTATTCCTGTCATGTCTGACTTGGTCCTTTCATTCCAAAGGGCAGGCCCTCGGGGTCTTGGCAGCCATTGCTGGCCTCCCTGGTGACTCACCCACAGCTCTGAAGGTGGTGGGACAGATGAGTCACCATCATTTCAGAAGTAACAGTTGATAGAACCTCAGTTTGACTATTTAGCTGGGGCAGTTATATATTCCCTACCCAATGCAAGCACCATGCTCTGAAGGTCTGGAGAAGTAGTTGGGGGAAAGCTGGGGAAGACATTTGAGAATGGGGCATTCTAGGAAGCCAGGATGTGAAACTGCCATATGGCATATGAATTTGAAGGCAGGGTCTTGGGGCAGCCTGAATTCTCTAAACAGGCCGGCTACCTTTAAGAACTGATCCCTTTCTCAAGAGTATACATCACCTTCCTGGTATCAGCAGCTATAGTGATGCAACAGTAATAATTACAGTTTACCAAATATCCCCAAGATGCTGTGGTCCCAAGACTTCCTGAGCTCATCTAACAATCCCCTCGAGATCCATTTGTGAAGTCAATTCTGACATAGGCAGACTTCCCAGAGCTGGTGGTGATGCTGCCTGGATAACATGTGGGACCAGTGTGCCCGGCTGGTCTACTGTGTGGCCCCAGGGAGGCCCCTGTACAGGCAGGCCAATGACGTGTAGCTGTGAACTCCCTTCTTGGCTGCAGCAGACATCTGCCTACCCATGAACACGATCATCCTCTTTGGTCACCCCAGCCCTCTGTGCCCGCCCCCCACATGACTCAGAGCTTTCTCTAGTGGCCATTCAGAGGTTCCTGGACTGCTAAACAGTGGGAATAGCCCATTGCCTTTAGGCCAGCTTTTCAGTCTCCATCCTGCTCAGTGAAGAACTTTCATTGCACTTGCTTTGTAGTGGCAGCTCTCACTGCCATTCCCGTAGACTGATCACTCTGTGCTTCTGTGGACACAGCACCCCATGGACACAGGGATGGGCCCCCCTGCCCCCACAGGCCATGTCCTCACAGATATGTGCAGTTTTCCAGCATGAAATCAGATGTGTGACTCTGGAGTGAGGGCAGCTAGACCCCCCACAAAAGGTAAAATTGTTTCATGCACATCTTATTTTACCTAGACTTCAGCTCTATTTCAGTCTAATTATTTTATTTTTACTGGGTGTATCCATGGGAAGGACCTTATTCTCTCCATATCAACAGGAGTCTGCCTCCTTCACACCACACCTCGGGGTTTCACCTCTTGCAGTGAGCTCCCAAGTCAGAAAGTCCTCTCATTACCTGGGTTTTGATTCTCTCGGTCAACAAATGCTAAGTTCCTACTCTGTGCTCCATCCCAGCGAGGCTTTCAAGGATGTAATGATGTCTGTGTCATGGTCTCTGCCCTCTCCCTACAGACAAAGCTAAACTTCTTTGCTAATGACATATAGAAAGACATGATAATGTCATATGTAACTCCTTACGACCTAACTTCCCAGACCCAATCTGTAGGCAACCCTTCTATCAAAAACCTTTTATTTCAATCTGCATAAATTTTTGCATTTATTTTTTACCTTCATTATCTTCCTCATCTTTATTTTTTAATTATTTATTAATTAATTAATTTTTGGGGACAATATATGACTTCTCTCCTGGGTGCATCACTGTAGTTCTCCCACCACCAAAGCACCCACAGTCCATCACCATATTCCCTTGTGCTCTTACCCCACCCCCCACTTTCACTCTTCCCCACCCCCTCCCCTCATGGATACCTCATGTCTATACCATAGATCTTTTGACAATTTGGGGCACTTTCTGTGGGAGTTAGTCATTGCAGGACAGGAAACTCTCTTCCACATTTTGTAACCTTATGCAGAAAGTGGCCTTATGGCAGAAGCAATTGCAATTAGCTCCTGTTAATTAATTATGCCCATTTAAACAAAGAAGCAGAGCAGCAGTCGGCCTGGCGGGCCATCCCAGCACCCTCGGAGGGCCGGGCACCACAACAGCACTGTTGTTCTCTCCATCACTGCCTTTGGCTCCCCTTTGGCAAGCGGTACTTAATTGCCTCCCAAATGAGTAGGTCTGAACCTGTTTACTGAGCCTCCTTGGCAAGGCTGTAACCCAGTGTCCCCAGGCCTCCCCAGCCTGTGGGGGCCAATTAGATCACATTTTCGCTCAAAATTTCTTAGCTGGTTGTTCCACCTGCATAAAACTAGCCTTCCATGCCTCCCCTTTCGCTAAGTCTCTTAACTTGTCCACAGGATGTATCAAATATGTTCAAGAGCAGTTTGTAGCTCTCAGAAGTTCATGGCTTGTCAGTCATTTGAAACTACCTCCACCAGCCCCCATAGGTCTTCTGTATTAAACACCCGTGTGTTGCCCCAGCGGGCTGAGCTGGTGACAGTCAGCCTGTCCTGTTACAGCCCCCATGAGCTCTCTAGCACTGAGACTGCAGAGTGCTCCGAGGACCTGGGACTTCGGCGGTGCACAGAGCAGAGAGCACTGCCCTGAAAACACGCCTCATCACGCCTGTCTGCCAGTCACAGAGCTGCACCGTGGCCTCCGTGCCACCTACAAAGCGCCACAGAACTGTTTCCTGCCACTTCCTCCTCATGCTGCCATACCACATTCTGTGCAGAGTTGGGAAAAACCTCCTCCATTCCATGCCCTCTTTTATATTCTAAAGTCCCAAGCTCTTCTAGGGCTTGTGACTAAAGATCCAAAATTCTCTGATGCAAATAGCTCCTCAGCTTCCAGCTCAGGCTTTACTCTCCCCAGGGGCTTCTGTGCCCCCTCCAGTGTCTTGCATGCACCCCAACAATACCTCCCCACCACCACAGTTTCTCTGTTAGAGCCCATCATCCCCCATTCATTAAGCTCTTCTTTGCTAAAAAACTAGATGGCTTAAAACCACAACCAGGCAAATAAACTCTTGGAGGCTGTGGGTGGAGGCTGGTCACCTGTGTCTGATCTCTGCGTGAACTCAGCTGTCCCGGTACAAGAAAAGCATTGTGCCTCTAATGGGCATAGCCCTTTTCCTGGCACTAAACAGAAAGCTTAAAGCTTTGTTGGCAGCAGATCCTATGATTCTTTTTTCCTTCATTTCCCCAGTTTCCCATAAGGATGAAAGTAGATAATGTGGTGAAAGTTATACCTAAGCTGCCATGGGCTGGGTCAATGTAATAGGAAGTTAAAATCTTACATACTGTTGATGCTCCATAGGTAACATTACTGAATGCCTGTCGGCCATGATATTTATTATTTATGTAGCCATCCATTCAAAAACTTACTTAGCACCTAGTATATGACAGAGTCCATTCTAGACACTGAAGATAATAGGCATAAATAAGAAAGATAGTTCGTGGGGGAAGAGGAATGCTAAATTAATTTTAAAAATCATAAGAAAACATAAGATTACAATGTGTTATGCAGAGAACTGATAGTAGGGTGATGGGATAAAGGGTGACTAGGTGGCCCCGTTACAGTGGGGTAGCAGTGCAAACCTCCCTGAGGAGGTGACATGAGAGGAGATCAAAATGAAGGAGCAACATCTGTAAGATCAGAGAAAAGAGGATTCCAGGCAGAGGAGCAGCAAAGGCAAGGAATGGGATGAGCTTGCAGAACACTGAGAATAGAATCAAGGTTCAGGAGGCTAGAGAAGGGGAGGGCCAGTCAGAAAGACCTGGATGACAGAAGGTTCTGCCAGGCAGAAGAGATGCTCATTTTTGCTGTAGCCCAATAGGAAATAACTACTGTTTGAAATGAGGGAGTCACATAATATGATTTAGATTCTAAAAATACTCAGATGGCTGTGGGAGCAATGGATTTTAGTGGAGGGAGAGAGGCAGCAGGAAGACCAAGCAGAAGACTGATATTGCAGGGCCATTAGGACTGACAGGAGGAATGATGGGGGGTACACAGACAGATTTGGGGCCCTTGGAAGTAGAGCTGACAGGATTCACTGATGGATTGGATGTGGACAGTAAGGAAGTGAGGAATTCCAGAAGGATTCCTAGATTGGCGTGACCTGCTTGGGATGTGGGTAGCCTGGATGAGGGTGGTTGTCTCTCTGCTTCTTTCTCTCTCTCTCACTCTCATACACACACACACACACACTCACTGAGGTATTGGAGAAACATGGAGAGAACCAGTTAGAGGAATCAATTGGTTTCACAGATTTTTTTAAAAGCAATTTTTGAAGGCAAACCATAGCCGATTCCAAAGGCTAGAAAGTCAAATAACTTAATAACTTTAAAATAGCCTAAGGCAGGGAGAGTACATTAAAGTCAATGCAGCTACAGGCCAGAGCCCTGTTTACCCAGGGAAATATCCATGGCAGCAGGAGGGAGCTGGGCTGGGCTTGGGAATTTATGATAAGTGTTCACATTGGAATTTAATTTGTTTTACTTAAAGGTAAACGTAAGTTCTTGTTCTCCTGAAAGCTGCCAGCCCAGTCTATTCCCTAAGGGCCTGAAACCCAGACCCCAAAGCCACTCCCTGCTTCGCCAACATACATTGTGTCCTGGTGTTTGCTGACTTCTCAAATACAGGTGGATGAAACTGGAAATGCCCCGCAAGAGGGTAAATGTGTGAAATCAGGATCCTGTGGGAGCTTAAGGAATTTACAGATCTCTGAATTTTGTCCTTGTAAATTAAATATAATAACTGCTCTTTACAGGTTCATACTGACAAATAAGAATGTTGATATTGCTCAAGCCTGTGATATGATTATCTTTTCCAGAACTAGGAGACTCCAGGACTAGCTAATCATGGGAACTGTTCCCTCTCAAGGTCTGACACTTTCTCCTAATTCTCTTAGTCACACACAGTTACTCATTACCTGGAAAGGCACTGAGAGTTTATCTATGGCTGCTGTACATTTTGTGTTGCTTTGTTAAATAAGGAAAAATGGAGAGGGCTGAGTCAGTTTTCAGGTTTTACCTGAAGCAAAATTTTTCTGTATCCACACCAATTTTATTGCTTTCTATGTTACTCTGATCATAAACTCTGCAAGAAAATTCAATCTTTTGCTTGAGGACATTAATAATACATATTGTAAGTAGAGAGTAGCATTATCAAAGTAGTCTTAAACAGATGTTAAAAATGGAAATGCAGCAAGATTTAGTAACTCACACTCAAGGGCTATAGAGATGTGGCAGAGAGGAAAAGACGAGACAATTAGAACCTTGAAATCCTGGCAGTGCTTTGTTACTGCTAGAAGGACCCCTCTACATGGTTTTCAATCTGAAATTTATTTCATTTGACAGATTACACACTTATTAAAAACCCAGCCCTGTTATGCAGAATAAGTATATTCATACTTAAAATATTTGAAGTACTCCTGAAGTATGAAACACCATAGATAAGGGCCCTGTCTTGAAAGGAATCTTATCTAAGTGGGTAAAAACACACATGAACTCATTCGGTGACAAAGCAAGGTGGTGGGCTAACCTGAGAGGGTGACACCATGTGCTTGGAAGTCAAAGGCAGAAACAGATGCTACCTGAAATCGTTGGCTTCCTGACCTCAGCTAAATGATCCTTGAAGGATGAACAGGTTGTGTGTGGGAAGGATTAAGGGCAAACCCTCGGTGCTATGGAAACTGCATATGTGTATCATTAGATACTGGGCCGGGAAGGATTAGGGTGTGCATGCAGGAGGGGGCCTACCAGGTGGGAAATTTCCTGGGGCCACACTAAAAAAAATGTAACACAAAATGGTATCACTTACTGTGATAAAACAGTATCCTTTTGGAGGCAAACATCCCCAGCTCACACTGAGTTTGCGTGCCACATGGAAAAACTCAGTCACAAATAATCTTATTCCATTTGCATGCCTCAGACGGGAGCTAGAAAAAGCCATGCTAACTCATTGCACTGTCCAAGTGGTAGCTCACTTGCTAGAGAGTAGGAAGACTGGGATGGACTACTGCTTACTGAAGTTATTGGAGCAGAGAAGAGAATTACCAGATGGTAATGAACTTACCTATCTGTCTTCTGCCTCCATTCCCTCTACTGAAGGGCTTCCACCACAAAGGGATTAGCTCCTCCTTTTTGGAATTAAAAAATACTTTCAATAGTCAGGATGTTCCTCTGGCTCAGAGGGTTCAGTAGATTTAAAACCAGAATGACAACCCTATAGAACTGGTCAATTCTAATGTACCAGGACCATTCATTTGCCATGTATGTGGTCCTGGATGTAATTAGAAAGCCCAGCTTCTGCATCTTTCAAACACTTAACCATAGTGTCTCAGCAATGAAAGCTAGAATGCATTCTCTTCCTCATCTACTCTCTAACTAGAATAATGGCCTGAATATAAACCCAACCTATTCTTAAAGTCAAGGTTAGATTCCACTAGTTAATTTCTATAAACCTCAATTTCTTCCTTTCAAAATCTATACAATAATACCATTTGATAGAAGTATTATAAAAATGCCTCTATTTTTATATACAATTATTCTTTTAGTTAAATGTATATAAATTTAGAGTTTGTAAAAGATTTTCATGAATAAGCCAGTAACCTCTTAAGGTAGATAAAGTTATTAGCAGTTTTGGAGATAAGACTGAAGTTAAAGATGACTAAGTCCAATAACATGCAATAATAGGACACAAGTCAGATACCATTTGAAATACCATTCACTGGTATCTGTCCTCTGGCCTAGCTCTCTATTTTTAGTGAGACACACAAAGTAAGCAAACAAATGATGTCTGTATTTTGTAAAGTGCATAGCAAGCCCTCATAAATGTGGTTTCCTTCTGAATCCCATGAAGTAGCTGGCAAGAGCTCTAGGAATTGCTGGTGAGTTGGTACCTGCTTCTCTTGACCCAGTAGCCACAATTCCACATGCCATTAGTCTGAACAGGAAGGGCTGCTGGTATAAAATGCAGACTGCATTTCAGAGACATCATGTAAAAGAAAAATAGTAAAATATCATTAGGTTTTAAATTGATTACATGGTGCAATGAAAATATTTTGAGCATGTTTAGTTAAATATTTCACCAGTTTCTTTTTACTTCTTTCTAATGTGACTACTAGAAATTATTCTGTTGCACATGCAGCTCACCTTTGTAGCCTGTATATTTCTTTTGTACAGAGCTATTCTAGCTCATGCTTTAGTCCTTCCCTGTGCTGCCTGACCTCTCAGCTCTCCTCCCTCCTCACCAGGACTCTGAGGTCCTCCTACCTGGAGACTAGAGATCTGCTCCCCTACTTCATGTCACAGTATTAAGAATCTCTCTCTCTTTAGAAAAGGTGCTGAAAGTAGAGTTTAATACATCTGGGGGTGGGGAGAGAGATCAGGCAAGGATCCTAATTTCAGGGGCCTACAGGAGCATGATATTGTGATTTATAAGAAATATGTATTTGGTCATTCAGATAACGAAGTATATTTCTCATACGTGTTTGCTCTTCATCCATAGTTCCAGACTCAAAATTCCACAAATCCTTGGGATTTCGTAAGCGTTCTTTTGTTAAGTGAGTGAGGTGACTCTTAGAAGCAGCAAAAAAAATGAGGGTTGGTTGCCAGGTGAACTGACCATGCAATTAAAGGGTTGAAACTTCCAGTTCCACCCCTAGACCTCTGGGGAGGTGCAGAGGGGTTGGAGATTGAGTTCAATTGCCAGTGACCAATGAATTAATCAATTATGCCTAAGTAACGGTGCCTCAACAAAACCACAAAAAGAAGGGCTTAGGAGAGCTTCCAGGTTGGTGAACATGTGGAGATTGGGGGAGAATGATGTACTTCGAGAGGGCAAGAGGAAGCTCTGCCACCTTCCCCCATAGCCTGTTCTGTGCATCATTCCCAACTGTTCCTAAGTTACAACCTTTTGTAATAAACCAGTGATAAATGAGTAAATAGGTTCCCTGAGTTCTGTGAGCCACTCTAACAAATTAATTGTATCTGAGGAGGGAGTCTTGGGGACCTCTGATTTAAATGGACAGCAGTCAGGAGCACAGGTAACAACCTGTGCTTGAGATGGGCACCTGTAGTCTGAGGGGAGTTATGGGAATCTCCATCCTGTATCCACTTGATCAGACGCATAGGTAACACCGGGCTTGGCACTGGCATCTGAAGTGGAGCGTAGTCTTCAGAGCCCCTAACCTGTGGAATTAGATGCTAATTCCTGGTAGACAGTGACAGAATCGAGCTGAAATAAGTTAAACTCTTGGACTAGTGTCTTGTTATGGGGGAGCCTCTACACACACTCATTTGGAAATTGCTCTCAACACCAATTTCAAAAATCAGGAGGACATCATAAAGTAGACCTGGTATAGGCAGTAATAGGGAGTGGTGGGGATTTTGGCAAAATAAAGAGTACCATGCCTCATACAACAGGAAGAGCCACCACCCAGCTCTAGTTAATTGTTGCTATATTGGAATTTGGACACAATGTGGCCATATCTTTTGATTTTTAAAGAACCATAAACCTTTTGTGATTTGTCAAGATTTGTAACAAAATAAACACTTCTCACAAGCATTATAAAGGGTTTGAAAATTTGCTCAAGGACCTATTTGGCCCATTTAGCCTCATTTGGTACCTCTTTATTTATTTATTTATATACAAGGCCCATCTGGTATGATGTGAGGTAAACTGACATTGGCTTTGTCTCTCAACATCTGTAGAACTGGAAGAATCCTCTCCCTTTAAAGAGGAGATACTGAGACCCAGAGAGGACAAGTGGCTCACCCATAATCATACTATCATATTCTCACTCACTCAGGGCAAGAATGCCAGACTCTTAATTCTCTGTTGACTGAGCCTTCAAAACAACAGTGTATTCTCTCTGTCTCAAGGTTTGCCTCTGAGAAAGGATCTTGATGAACTGAAACACACTGTCAGATGTATAAGTGAATCTTAGAGCAAAAGGTGCTGTGTCAATACTCTGGTTGGCAAGAGGGATAGTACAAAGTGTTGATGTCCTTTGTGAATCACTGAAACATCATGGCATTGATTCTACAAGGACAGACACTAATTATCCAGAGTGAATTGAAATCCCCAAACCACCCAGGTAGAGAAAAATAATCACAATGCTGAATATTCCTGTTATTTATGAGCAAGTCTGCATTCTAGACACCTGAGTCAGAACCCAGGGGGAGAAAGATTCTTGTTCTTCAGCTAACATGGAAAGCTTCCCATTTAGGTCACCCTCTAAATGCATGTGCCCTCTTCCCATTTTTAATGTGTGAATGGTCTAACCCAGTCAGTTGGAAAAATGCAGGTATGAAATTTTGCGTTCACTCAACACAGTTTTTGTTCATTCTGGCCTCTCCTTTTACAAATATATTTTACAGCACTTAAGTCTTCAAGTGCTTGTTTGTATTATTGACAATAAGTCCAAAATAAATATCAGAGTCTGGGTAATTTAACCATTCTTCCTTAAAACCTGGGACTTTCCTAGGTGAAGTAAGAAGACTGAGCTTTTCTAAGTTACCCAAGTTATGAGAACATTGCAGAAAACATCAGTTAATTTTCAGTAATTTACATACCATGATCACTAGGGTTGAGTCTTGAAGGCAATTTTATTTCTACTCTGCTAGTTGTTCCTGTCAACAGTTCGATGAGATTGCAGAATAGGATTACTGTCTACATTTTTAAGATGAGAAAACAGAGTTCTGGGAAACTGAGTTCCCTAAATATGATGGGAGGCAGTATCTCCTGGTCTGCATCAAGTTTTCCTTCTGTGATATCTGAAGCAGTGAACATGCAGACATCACTGGCTCACATTCCCAGAAGAGCAGAACCCTATGATGAAACTGGACATTATTGTAATACCTTAGTCTGTGGGCAAAAAAAGAAAATGGATATAAACCTTCATATTCACTCTGATTCTAAAGACTGTTTATAATATTAATTTAAATAAAAAACAAGTTACGGGAAAAACCAGAGTATTGAATTTGCTACAATTCCTGATAGACTTACATGACATAGGAAATTTTTTCCCACTCTCTGTAGGAATCAGAGGGCAGACCATAAACTTCCAAACAGATAGTCTTGACAAACTCTCTTCCTGTGACCCTTTTTAAGCAAAAAATAAAATGCAGGAAAAAATTTACCAAGGTGATCGTGCTGAAGAAAGAGTTGGGAGAGATATCAATTGTCAGAGAAAGAGAAGCCCAGGCTAAATAAATAATTTTAAGTAAAACATGAAGTTCATTAGATAACTAAAAAGTGCTTCACTGAGAGGTGACATTCAAGTGATGAGAAGGAGAGAAAGAGCAGCTACATGGATATCTCAAGTGGAACACACAAGGCAGAAGGAACTGTAGGCACAAAGGTCCTGAGGCGGGAACATTGCTCATGAAGTTAAGGAAGATGGAGAAGGCCAATGAGGCTGGCAGAGTGTAGGGAAGAGGGAGATTTTTGAAGTCCATGAGATAATTTTTAGCATCTGCTCTATGTGGAAAGAGAGAATATTGGAGTTCATTCTCGTTATCTGATATTGTTCTCCCATCAAGCAGAAAACACTCTTCGGCTTTGTATATGTTCATACGGATCATGTATCCAGAAAGAAAAAAATCCCCAAATCTCAAAGGTGGTCATCCCTTTAGTGTGGAATATGCTTATTTCTTAGGTCTACACCATAGGCATATGTTAACTAAGATGAATAAGCAGAACAGATGAGATTTCCATTTCTGGCCCCCTTACTCCTGCTATCTCTCCTCTGGGCCATTCGAATGTCTTGTCCTTGCTGCAGTGTCTTAGCTCATAGCCTTCCTACACACTTTGGTGCAAATACCAAGAGTCCTGGCCACCCCTGGGAAGGGAAGAGATGTAATCACAGGTCGGCGCTCTGAACTCCCACCCCCACTTCAGCCAGCGCATCCCTCGTTTCTCAGAATGAAGTTTGACACCTTTATGTAAGATTTCTTTTTGCATCTCAAATTGAAAAACTACTGATCTACAGCAACGCCTCATATCCTATTGATCTGTCACCCTCTTGCTTTAAAACCTTCAGGACCCGTTTTTCAGTGAAATGAGTCCCGAGCTTCTGTTAGAGCTAGAATAAAGTCCAAAGTTCTTAAAGTGACCCATTAGGTAGGACACCATCTGGGCCCCCTTTGTCTGACTCTTCCCTCCTCTCACTGCTCACACAGCCCATTCTAGACAGCCGGGGGTTTGCTCCAGGACCCGCTACGCGCATCCCCACCTCAGGCTCTGCACAGTCCTTCTGCCTGGAACCTACATCTTCTGTGTATTTGCTTGACTTAGCCTTTCATTTTATTTAGTAAATCAGTCACCTCTCTGCTTGAATATCAACTCATTTTGGCTACTCCTGGTCACCCCATCAAAAGCAGTATCCCATTTACTCTTTCTTTTCCGACCCAGCTTTATCTTGCTTTTTGGCACCTATGGCCACCTTTTATGTTGTATTGTGCTTGTTATTTCCTTACTGTTTCTCTCTATACCAGGTTTATAAGGCGTCTGAGAGTAGGATCTTTGTTTTGTCATGGTTCTATCCGTAGCATTTACTACAGTGCCTGGTGCAGGGTGACGCTCACTGAATATCTGCTGACTGAATGAATGAACAAAGCACGCAGGCACAGCCTTCCAGGTGCTCCACAGTCTTGGCTGGGCAGTCCTTTCTGGCCTCAGTTTGTGATTGTTCCCGTCCTGTCTGTACACATTCTAACCGAATTCACTGCTCATTTCTCTCCATCTCCAGCCAAAATCATCTCATTGTGTCTGGAATATATTTCATTTTTACCTGACATAATACACATTTTTTTTTCCCTCAAGATTCAGCCTAAACAACCTTTTCCAAGTCTTTCTCCATCACCCACCACCTACCTCCCACCCGCCCCTTTTAAAGCATGTTTCCCTCCCTGTTGCCTAGAGCTCTTTGTTCTTTGGTCCCTCCACACAGCCCCTCTCCTTACCTACCTGCGTTGGTGCCCCTGGGCTTACAGAGCCATCTGTGTCTAGCGCCCTGTGTGGGTAGAGTGTGTGTTCAATAAAAAGTTGACTTTAAAATTAGGAGACTGTGTTGAGGGGCGGCTAACACAATCTTGGCCTCTTTTTATTTTTTTTACTTGCACCCAGTTATAGTCTGACTTATTCTTGGGTACTGGTAACCCAAGGTGATGTACTTTTGTCCTTCCCAGGCAAGTTCTACCAAGTTCTTCTCAGCCTGGTTCTTCAGGCATCTCGATTCTCTGGTCTTGCCCACAGCTCCTGCGTCCCTCTGCCTTAATACTCACATGCCTCCCTGACCAGCCCTAAAAGGTCACATACTTTTTACCTGATCATAGGCCAACACTTCCCAAAATGTGTCCTGGTGACGCCCATCCTGGGCGGGTAAAATCTGCAACCTGGACTATGCTCAGCATGTTAATTGTTCTATGATGTCTTGCAGTAAAAAATACCTGATTCATATCATTGAGCCAAGGAATCCCAGATTCCTTTGACTACTGGACAAAGCACCCATTAATTCCCTGAAAAAACCAGAATTCTGCACAGCATCATTGTAAAATGGTATCCTGGATAATATAGATGTGCAAGAATATGTGTGAAATAAAATAGGGAATGAATTGTGACTAGGTTTGAAACTCATGCATATGCAGAAATGAAACAATCTGTAGGATGAAAGCGTAGTATAATAACTACATTGTTATATTGTCAACATACACGAATACTCCTTACATACCTGCACTGCTCTGGAATTCACTTAGTTCCTGCAAAAACCACAAGGAGAGCATTATTACCGTAGGTCCCATTTTACAGTAGGGACATAGACAGAGAGTTAAGCTGCCTACTAAGTTTATACAGCTGCTAAGTGGCAGATGAGGACACCGAGCCCAGGGATCTGTCTCGGGTTCCTGCTCTGACCACCCTCTCCAGTGAGGCACTGCAGGGGCGTCTATAGCTTGGATTTGCTTGAAACTTTCTAAGAGCAGAAAACCAGTACTCATTTGGCAGCCACTGTGCATCAAGCCCTTTATATACATCATTATCTCATTTAAAGTCCTGAATCACCTTCTGAAGCAGGATCAGGACAGACACCTCAAACCAGCCAGGTAAAGAGTGCTTCACCTCCTTGTTGCCTTTGCACACAGCATGGTGCTCAAAAGTGGGGCCAGGACCCGTTAGTACTCTCCCAATGCTGTGCTAAGGCTTCCATATAGCTACTCCTTTGCAGAAACTCCTTTTAGAAGCCCAGGGAAGGGCTCCTGGGAACAAATTGTTAGTCCAGGAAACAAGCTTGTATATTTGGCACAAGAAGACAGCATTTTGCCAAGGGCACACACACTTCAAGGTCCCTTTTTTCTCCCTTTTACTAACAAGTCTGCGAGTCTAAGCATAAAAGATTAAGAGTCTGTCAGTCAGTACAGGTGGGAACTATTGATAATCAAAGACTCAGCGGGAAAGAGGGGCGGGCTCGATGGCTGGACATCTGCTCTCTGAGAAAATGGCCCACTTAACCCTGAGCAGAGCCTTTCTCAAAACTGCTTTAAACATCCTCCCCCACCCAAACCACACAAATAGGCATCCTAATGGAGTGTAAGAGGAGTACAGATAAGCATCCCCCTCCCCCCAGTAGTGGCAGAGTCCAGGCTGACAATGTCACCGTTGGGAGGAAGGTCTCTCTACCTTTGTGTCTTTAGCACTGAGTCCATGGAGGGTGGTTGTCAAGAACATGGATCTCAGGGGTGTTTCTATCACTAGATGAGCCCCTCAAGTGGGAGCAGGACAGGGATCCCTGGTCTGCTCATCACCATTCTGGGCTTCATTCTTGGCTGATGCTGATCTACCAACATTAGTTCTTTTTCAGCAAAGAAGTGTTAGGTTTATTGAGATGCTTAGATGAACATGGACAGAGGAGCACTTGCAAGTGAGGTGATGGTGGGAATCTGGGAAATTATACCACAGGTTGCCAGTTGGATAGATAGCACCAGTGTCTGTAGCTCTGAAGCCCAGCAATCCCTTATTAACCCCTCAGGGGAAATCAGGGGACATTAAGTCTGCTTTGGGGAGAGACTGGCGCTACAGATGCCTGTTGGTTAAATGCGTAAGTTTGGAAACACAGATGATTCCTGCAGGGAAGGAAACCACAATGGCATGATGCTGGATCTCCAAAAAGCAAGACCATAGTGTTCCTGAACCACCATGAAAGGTCAAGCCTTACAAAACCCTAGGGGGCGATCTTGAAAGCCCACTCATCATAGATTGCATATTGATTAAGACAATGTTATGGCATTGTCTTCAGGAAGGTGACTTGTCATTCCCCAACAATGCTATGCCTGAATCCAGCACTGCCTGAACCCGGAGCAAGCTCACAGGGCCAGAAGTGCCCAATCTGAGTCTTGTCTTTCTTACTACCACCCCCATGGGGATCGAGGCAAGGGGTCTCCATATTCTTGCCCAGAGAGAGAACCTTGGGGCTGGCAGTGCTGTACCTGGATAGGAGAGGATCTGCCCCTTTAAAAGACTAACAAATGTCTGACTACCTTCTCTTTGGTCTTGTTTTGACACTGCTTTGTCATATCTTTTCAGTGGAGACTTACAAATATCAAGATAGCATATTCTTTATAAGTTAATTTAAAGGTGCCACTTTTGGAAAATCTGCAGAACAAAGGCTCTGCCTGCCCCTCCCATCAGTCACTTTTCTGGGCCAAAGTGTTAATGTGTAATAACACAGCCCAAAGGCAGCCTTTCCCTGAAGCTCCTGGCAGAGGAAAAATCCCCAGGACTCCTGGAAAGGAAGTGAGGTCATGGTGAGGGCATCCGATCACACCAGGAAGGAGAGTTGTTGGGAATTTTTACCTGTGGGAAAGAAAGCTTTTCCAACTGCAGGGTTACCCTAGCTAGAAAAGCCACGTTTGTCTCACCCTCCCTCAAGTTTTGTCTTTGCTTTTTCTCTTTTGGCACCATAGAGCCCAGGTGCCCAGTTTGCCTAGGCTGATGTGTTTTATTCCCTTTTGGTTCCTCGCCAGTTCAAGCTGTCCCTGCCTCAGGCCAAGGCAGCTGCATGTGACTCACCGTCTGCGTCTAGTTCCTACAAGTTCTAGACTGACTTTGTTTCTTTAGGGAATCTCCAGCAGTGCCCTGGACTTGCCTTAAATCAACCTTTCTTTGAGATCTGGGACTGCATCAACCTATCATTATTTCTAGCATGTCGCACAGTGCCTAGTAGGCCCTTAAAAAATATTTGTTAAGTGAATCCAATAAATGAATGAATGATGAATGAGTGGTATGTTTTATATGGATTTTCTGTCTCATATGTATCAGTCATGGTTCTCCAAAGAAACAGACCCAATAGAGGTTTTACACACTGTCAAAAGTGAAAAAAACTTAAAAATAGAAAAAACTCCCCAGATGCAGTTGATCATGCTGGGCCGCCACCCGGACTGAATCGCTAATCTTTTTGTAGTTTCAGTCTCTCCCCAAAGTGTGATCCTAAACCAATGTGGAGTTTCCAGCACCACCATCCCCACAGAAGTTCTGCCACCAAACAAACATGTATCTCTCATAAAAGCCCAATGAAACAGAGTGAGCCCAAAGCTGGACCCCACTTGTAGTGAGGTGCTGACAGCACCAAGATGCTTCAAGTGCATTCACTGGCCTCAAGGAGATGACTCTCTGTTGTGGTAGACAGTCTGGTAGACATATAATTGCAAATAGTTGTAATAAATACTATAATCAAGATGTGGCCAAAACTGGCTTACTGCTATTCAGAGTTGGGTAACCTCTAAGTAGGCAGAATGACCTTGGCAACCAGAGAGAACCTGATGTCAGCCAGGCTAATATTACAACCTAAGGTGCTCTGCAGAGAGAGATTCAAATACTTTAAATGGACTGTAAAATGGCCAAAGTTTCTCAATGCCAGCAAATGCTGAAACACCCAAGGTGCACTGGGTATTTGAGGGAGCCCAGCAGGGCAGTCTTCTCCTGTTGCCTCTGGCTTTTCCTCAATGCCAGGAGAGACTCCTGACCTTGCTCAGCTTTAGATCTGATGTCATCTGGGTAAATCCCCACTCCCACCCCCAACTGGTACCTGGGAGGGCAGGGTCGAGTTGCGGCCCTGTCTGCTGCCTTACCTGTGGTAAACACGGCTCCAGGCTAACTTGGGCGATATTTCTATTTCTGGAAAAGCAGCAATTTTGTTCTGTTTCCATGCCCAGTAGGTGTGCGCAGACAGCAAGCATCTGCTCACTTCAACTGTGCCGATGGCTTTTATAATGTGCATGTTCTTGACTTTCTTTCCAACCTCATCTGTTGTCAAAATTTAAGATGGGGCTTAACATATTTAGTTGCGGATTCATCACTAACACCATGGTGGGGTGGTTGCGTTTAAGCTCTTGTCTCTTAATGTGGAATCTTAATGTGAAATTATAAGATCATACATAATATATATTTGTATTGGTACAAAAAATTGCCAATGTCCTTGCATTCTTTTCCCCCACCCTTGATGGGAAATGTTCCTTTCTTTCCTCTTCCAATTGTGTTTATTGAGGTAAAGTTGATTTACATCATTGTATTTGTTTTAGGGGTTATACGTTCAAACCTCTACAAGTGTATGTTTTCACACCATGCCACCACCAAAGCCCCAGTAATCCTCCACTGTGCTCCACTGGGCCCTCTCTCTGTCCTGCTCCCACCCCACCTTCTCCTCTTCTGGTTGCCTCAGTTTTGCAGTCAGATGTCAAGGGTTTGTTACTGGTCTGGTTTTGTGTGATCCTTTCTGATGCCAGTTCATGTGGTCAAATCCAATGGCAAGACTCCCAAACCAAGGTTGTCTTAGGTTAAATCCGCTGCTGAGTCATGTGGAAGCAGAGAAAGGAGCGGGTGTCATGGGTACGGAAAAAGCAGCAGGATGCTAAGATGACATGTGGAGACATAAGTATCTGGCAGGTCAGGAAAACATTCAGAGACTGTGACCTGAAGCCAAGGAAGCTTCTGGAAGCAAATTCCTCAAGCTCCTTGTAGTTATCTCAGGAGGTTGGGGTTGGAAGGGAGTACAGGGGAGCCCTCATTTTTTATTTTATACACTTGAATTTGATACAAGGGAGTTACATTACCTTTGTAATTATCACATTAAAAGCAATTAAATTTTTAAGAACAGCAGGAAAAGCAGCTACCACACAGGAGTGCCAACTGACCCTGAAGGGAGAGACCTTGGTCTCCACTGAACATAGACAAATGTAGGGTCAGATGACATAGAGCAGATGACAGGTAACTTTGAGTTTAGGTCTCTGATCTGGATTTTAAAAACACTACCTGTAGCCAGGGTCATCCATTCACAGTGGTGTTGGCCTCCTGGGGCCCCTATGAGAGCACGTCCCAGGACCCCTCCTAAGAGTGAGGGGTGGTAGATGGCCGGGGTGTAGGTGGCCATCCGAGTGTTTATTTGCCAACCTGGACAGAGCTGAGGACTGACACACACTTTAATTATCATGCAGAGCAGCAGCTGGAGGCAGCTGGAGTGAGTTGGCATCTGCTTTTGCAGAGCACAATTTCTGCAAATAATTAACCACCAGAACTCTTGATTCTCTCTAATTAATGAAGAGGAAGTCTGGAATCTTCAAAGTCCACGAATGTCATGCTGCCATTGTGTCAGGATTGATCTCCTTTGTTCTAAACCGAAGAGCATGCCTCTCCTGCCTCTCCTAATTCTTTATAAATTGAATTTTTCTATTACTAGTTGTGACAGCTAAGTAACATGACTTCAGAAATTCACCCGCAGTTCATGCCAGTATTAGAAGCCTGAATAATAATAATTTTTTAAAAAGAACCATAATGGAGCAAGCTTTCTGTCTCTGACCCAGAATTAATCATAGTGAAGAGACACCTCCTGAAAGGAGGGTTGTTAATTAGCTCTAATGGATCTTGCTAGGTGGAGTCTGAATTATTGGGAAGTCTGCAAACAGAGGGAAAAGGGGGGTCTTTCGTTCTCTGTCCATCTCCCTGGGATGCTGGGTGGAGAACGTGATACTTTGAATCTGGGGCTGGGGAAGAGGGGGGCACAGGCAGGGAGTCATGATGGAGGCCACAGTGGAATTTAGTTCAGAGGGGGAGCCTCATAACTCACCAACTCTTAACATCTTTGAGGAAAACAAGTAGAAATGGCTGTTTTCAGTGCCAGTGGTTGATACCTGTGGCCTCATCTGAGCATATAATGAAACCATCACACAGAGGCCAGAGTGGGATCTTATTAAACTCTGTCAGATGATATCCCTCCTCTGCTTCAGAGATTCCAGTGGCCTCATCTCTCTAAAGGAAAGCAAAGTGTCCGTCAACTTACAGCGTCCTACCTATCTGCCACTGTTTCCTCTATGACCTCATTTCCTCTACTTTCCTCCTCATCTACTCCATTCCAAGCATACTTCTTTCTTGGTGTTCCACCAACACTCCGGACATGCTCATACCTCAGGACCTTTGCATTGACTATTCATTCTTTCTAGAACATTGCTTTCTGGATACTCACTTGACTTCCTTTTCCTTTAGGATTTTGCTCAAATTTCATCTTAATGAGACTGATAATGACCACCCTAAGTAAAACAGGGACACCCCAGCACTCTCCATTTCACTTACACTATTTTCTCTTATCTCCTCATTCACCACATAATTTCCTTATTTATTATGTTTATTGTTAAATATTTACCTCCTCTATCTCTCACTAGATTTTAAGCTCCACAAAAACAGGAATTCTTCTCTGTTTCATTCATGGATGTACTCCCGGCACCTAGAACTGTGCCAGTTCAATAAATATTTGCCGAGTGAATGAATCAGTCATCACACTTCAGAGTGTTGGCTGGTATGTGTGAAGATTGCATGTGCCCATCCAAAAAGATTGCTCAAACATCTCATAAAGTCGGAGGTATGAGCTGTTTCTTTTTCTTTCTCAAGAAACATTGGATAAAGTACTGTTGTTCTCTTTGGCTGCCAAATGTTAATAATTAAAGCAAATAGTGTGATCGGAGTTAAATATTACTTGAGGTGTTTCTTTCCCTGTGACTTCTGATAGAAGCAGCCAGTGTGAGACTAGCCAAAAAGGGGTGTTTTAAGGGGCAGAGTGTTAGTTTTTGTCCCCAGGAGTCTATGTTCTTTTTAAGTCCGCAGAGAATTTGGGGAGGGGTCTTCAGAGTCATTGTGTAGGAGCAATCATGTTGATGGGAGAGGTGTTCCGTGCACTCAGCAGTGGCCTTACTGAGAAGAGAGCATCAACAGCTTTTAAGGAAGAGGCAGATCTGCTGGGCACACAGAGAACAGAGGTCCAGGCAGGGAGGTGCAGTGAAGGCCCCACTTGTGGATTGTCGCCATCTCCATGGCGTGTTTCCAAATGCTCTCAAACCCTTTTCATTGGTGCCTCCCAACAATGGGGTCACCATAGACTCCTGCATCAAATTCTTTCCATCAAAGAATGCCTACTGAGGTCTGCTTGTCTGTGACTACTAGAGGTAAGGTAAATCTGGCAGGCTTACCTGCCAGGGGCCCTGGGAATTGGATAGTTCCACCTGTTCATTCTGTTTAATTTGCACCTCATAGCAACCCAGTGCTTAGCTTCAAGGAGTGGGCCTCGGAGAAAAACATCTCTGCCTTCAGTTCATAAACCAGCAAATGCTGGGTTAAGTGCTGAATCCTGGAACATAGGTTGTAGCCCCAATTCTGTAGCAGATGGTGGCGTGGCCATGCTTCTGCCTGTACCATGTTTATAACTCAGCTTTCTTAATCCTTCCAAAACTCTTATCTAGTTCTCTGAATAACTCTGTCTTTCAGAGATAAAGGAACACTCAGAGGATTTAAGGTATTTGCCTAAGATCACACTGCTCTTAAAAGGCAGGACCAAAAACACAAAGTTACTATAAGATCTGGCAATCCCATGACTTGGTATTTATGCCAAGGAAATAAAATCTTGGAGATATCTGTGCCCCCCATATTCATTGCAGCAGCATTCACAGTAGCCAAACTATGAAACAACCTGTGTCCATCAGTGGATAAAGATGTGAGCTGTGTGTATGTGTCTATATCCATATACACAATGGGATATTGTTTGCACACAGAAGGAAATCCTGCTGTTGGCAACAACATAAATAGAACTTGCAGGCATCGACTAAGGAATAAAAAATACTAAATGATATCAGTTACATGTGAAATCTTAAGAAAAAAGTCAAACTCAGAAACAGTAGAAAGTGGTTGCTAGAGAAGTGGGGGGGGGGTGGTGAGCAGAAATAGAGAAAAATTGGTTCAACAAAACAAAGCAAATAAGAGGCAGGACCAGGATATGACTCTGCAAATCCAATTTCTGTCCATAAAACCCTTCAGATCAGAATGACAGACACCCCATTTTCCTCTTGGAGCTACAAATAAAACTGCTCTTGTGAAAAAAAAAAAAAAAGGGATTTTACCAGTCCAAATTAGAGTCCCAAATTTAGAGGATGCTTAGAGGTCAGAATCAAACTAAATCTCATGGGGTAAAAGTATGAATTATTGTGTTTTTTAGATATTCTAAATTCAAATTCCAAGGTTGACATTTAGTGCATCCCTTCAAAGCCAAGTCTGGCGTAGTGCACTGGTTCTAAATAGCAAAATTGACCTTCCCTCTTAGACTCATATTCTAAATTATTCTGAAGATTCTTCCTCCTAAATTGCTCCCGACAACCTACCTGAAGCAGCCTCCAGGACGCTCTTGCTGATTTACAACTGCAATCTTGCTAAAAGGAATGGGAAGAAGCCAGGATGAATTTCTGTTAGACAGAATTACTGGCATGAAATACTAACACGGCTACGACTTGGCATATAACTGACTGACTGCATGACTGCCCTCCCCTTCTGATTTCACTGAAATAGGTCATTTGTTAGAAAACTGAGGGAGCCTTGTTCCTCGCCCCCGGCCCCCAAAGGCTGAGGGAAGAAGGCTGTTGACTGTGCTACTTAGTGTGCGCCTGCATGTGGCTCCCAAAAGCTAGAGTCGGGCCAGCAAGCTTTTTCTTGTCAAGTTCCCATGTCAGTGGTTTGTCTTTGACAAGTGTCTATGATTGCTGTGTGAAGGGCCCCTTCTGTTTCCTGCCTTTATTGAAGGAATAAAGACGGGGCAGGATGCAAGCAGTAAGCTCCAGCTGTCCCTGCTTAAAATACAATGATTAGATGTGATCTGCCATTTGGGTTCAACAAAATATTATCCAAATGAGGAAGGGGGTCCTTTTCCCTTGTATTTATTATTTCCCAGAAACATGACCCCTGCTGTCAATTAGTCCTATTTTGCACAAAACAGAAGGTGCTGCAAGAAGTAAAACTGTACAAGGTACTAAAGACTTAGCTTGGTAAATAAGGTGTTTATATGTTCATTAAGAATGGAAAACCCCAATATTTCTAAGAGTCAGAGGGATAATGCAAATGAATGAAGCTGTTTCATAATAATATCTTAGGGTATTTTTTTGAATAGATATATTATCGTTGTGTATTTAGTATACAATTCTTTCCTCCACAAAATCAGAGCTTGATTGGTTTAGTTTTCATAATTTTGATAGAGACAAATGTATCCTCTTTCCACTCCTCTATAAGGCAATAGCTTAAGTGATGATTCAAATGGCTACCAACAGCAGATTTCAATGTGGAGGCAATTGGAAGTGTGACAAGGAAGTGGTGGGAGCTTGTGGGTTATCACAGGGGTCAGCTGCTTGCTAAGTGTCATGTTGCCTTATTGCTGAGTGAAAATGGGGGCCCAGAATATATCTTCAAAGTCTTCTGAAACTCAGTTCTTCCCCAAACATGGAATATGTTACTTCTCTCTTTAGATTTCTTTAGGTGTGCCCGGTCCTGTGTTTTCCCTACATGCATTGGAGTCTCTTTAGTGAGAGCTGAGGGTGTCCCCTTTGTCTACTCCCAGGAAGAGTCTGAGCTCTTGCTGGGCAGTGCTTACTGATGTCACTATGGGGCTCCCCAGCACAGAGAGAACACTGTCCCTTTTTGTAGTCTGGTCAAAATCAATAGAGTAATGTACCAAGACTTAAATTTTGATGATCAAAGAAAGCAGAAGAATGTCGGAAACCTTCATGCAGGTATTCTTGAAAACATCTCTATAGTAGATTACAAAATGTCCGCAAAACATCCCTTCCTGTATACAGGTCTCTTTGGTGAGGTTCCCATGAGTGAGGAATAAGTCCCCAGACCACAGCCAGGTGAGTGAGCCAGACTGGAAGCAGACCTTCAGCCCACTCAAGTCTTTACAGGGCTGTCACCCAGAGCCAAACCCTGGCAATAACTCTACAAGACATCCTGAGCTGACCTGGATTCCTCAGCTAAAAAAACTATAAAATAGTAAATGTTTTTAAGCCACTCAATTTGGTGGGCTTCTCTCTGTAATAAGAGCTAAGTCATAAATCTTGATTCTATATTCTGGATAGTTTCTTACCCATCCAGCTTCATGTTACGTTGTCTATACGGGAGTAAGTGTGCCCTTCCTATGTGTATCAGAACCTCCAATTGATACTTATTATAGGTGTGATAGAGTTCTTGGAGATACTACTAAAAACTTCCTTGAGATCACTCTTGATTCTCTATGCAGCATTCTTACATATAGACCTTTAGCCAGTTTGTAATCTACCTTGCTGCAAGAGAAAGGCAATGTCAGGCATTGGTAGGAAGGCTTGAATTATAGGGATTTAGACATGCCCAGAAGGGATGGCAGGTGGGAACATATTCAATGTGTACAGATATTCCGATACAAATCTTCCTTGACTTACAATGGGGTTGCACCTGATAAGTTCATCCCAAGTTGAAAATACTGTAAGTCAAAAATACTTTTATTATACCAGACATCAAAACTTAGTCAAGCCTGCCTTAAATATCTCAGAACATTTATTTATGTGTGGCTATAGTTGGACAAAGTCATTTCATACGAAGCCTATTTTATGATAAAATGTTGAGTGCAACTTACTGAATACTATATTGAATGTGAAAAACAGAATGATTGTTCACCCTTGTGATTGTGTCGCTGACTGGGCACTGTGGCTCACTGCCTATCTCTGGCATCAGCTAGGGTAATGTACTTCATATCGCTAGCCTTGAAAAGATAGGAGTCCAAGTGCCATTTCCACTGAATGGGTATCATGTTCCATTACCATTGTAAAGTCAAAAATTGTAAGCTGAACCATTGTTAAGTAAGGGATGGTTTGTATATATGTCAGATTCAAACATCAGTGGATAGATGACTAGACAGGAAGCTTTTTGGGAAGCACTGAACTTTCTCAACCCCAGGCTTTGCATGTGAATATTCAGTCACTTTTTTAAGTGAGATAACTATAAATGGAGAGTTTTTGTAGATGATGAAGAGGAGGAGTTTGGCTATGAGGCAAGTCATATTTGAGAAGAACCTCATGGTTGAAATATCTTTCTGGGAGTCTTTCACAGCTGGGAATGCTCAATATCTTTCTGAGCTTTGAGTAGAGATTAAGTTGGCATGGTAAGGAAAGGCAGGTAAGACTGGGGGTCATGAACTATGGCTCCCAAGTATCACTTGAAGTAGGCAGAGATCAGTTAAACCACTATAGCTTCTTGAAGTATTAGTCTTGGGGAAGACTCCAACTATCCCAGAAGGGCAAATATAGCAACTATGTTGGTAAGTGACTTTGAAGTCGAGGTTACCAGGTTAAGCCTAGATCCAAAATGGGAATTTGCATAGATGAGCAAAGAATATAGGAATGTGTGTATAGAGAGAAGCCTGCAAGTATGCAAAATGGATGACCCAGGCATAGTGTCTGTCTTTTAACAGTCCCTTTGGTTCCTAAGTGTTCCACATTGGACTATCCACATACATTCAGCAAGCCTCAGTTCCTATCCATTCTTCCTCCTGGAAGTTTCTCTCTGAGCTAATTTCCTGGTCCCTAAGACTTTTCTGCTTCGCCTGTTGGCAGAACTATTTTCCTGAAGTAGAGCTTTCAGTCCTAAGCTTACCACCCAACTCAGAACCTGTTAAGTTATATTTAGTGAAGGGCATAGGTTGAGACAGAACTCAGATTCAAATACATTTTCTTGCACATGATTAGTTAATTTGTTAATGAGATTTGTATTTTTATTAATATAACAAAATATATGCACTGCTGTAATTGAGGTGTGGCTCTAGATGTTGGAAATATGAAAATCAGTAATACAATGTTCCTATATTAAGAGCTTCACAGATTAATGGGAGAGTCCAAAATGTGTGTGTGTATCAGTGTTGAGTGAGCAGTGACCTACAGAACATCATAAATAGAGGAACCATATATGTATATGGGAGATTTAGAACCATGTCTGGGAAAGCTCCATCAAAAAGGGAATGCTCTTGATGGAAGAAAAGTAATCACTAGGTAGATAAGGTCACTAGGGGAAGACATGGAAAAGCATGATGAGTTGGGTAAGAGTAAATGCTTAGTTTTGGGCCTGTCTGAGGGCCTAGGGTTAGTCTCAGCATTATGCCTGATCCCTGGTCACGGAGCTAACCTATATGGCACAGCAGACCTCTCCTGTCTCACCCACTGCTCCCTCAGCAGTATATTTCAGTCAATCTGCCTGTTCTGCTCCCCACTGTATCTCTGGTGGGTCCTCTCACCTCCACACCACTGGCGTACACCCTAGTTCTTCTGCAAAATAAATATTTTTTAAAAGAGTAAATTCTGAGTTTAATCTAAGCACAGAGTATGTTTTTGTAATAAAGGGAGGGAGGGAAAGATGACAAGAAGGGAATGAGAAGAGATGAGCCTGAAAGAGTAGACGAGGAGTACTGTGGATCTTGAAGAATCTTGAATACCAGTGTAGGGAGCTTGAAGCTTTTCTTGTAGGTGATAAGGAATCATGGAAGGATTTTAAATAGAAGAGTAAGACATTCTGATTCGTAATTTTGAAAGATAATTAATGCTAGAATGTTGGGAAGATATTATAACAGCCAGGGCAAGAGTGGGTGAGCTATAATGAAAGTGGACATGGAAAAGTGGAGGATCAAGCACAGATCCTGAGAATCTGAGCAGACAAGTCCTGACAATGCTGGAGACTGGAGGATAACTAGAGAAAGAGGCTAAATAAACCTGGAGTTTCCAGCTCAAACACTTGGTTACAGTAATTTAAATTAGGGGAGCAGTATGTGGGGGTAAACTTTGTGATGTCAAAGATCAGTTTTAATGTTATAATTTGATCCCCTATAGTGGTCTTACAAGAGCGGGTGCTGTGAAGGAGAGAAGGTCAGTGCACAGAGCAGACTAAGGTTCAAAATGGTTAAGTATGAAGTGAGTGTCATTAGCATGAAGGACAGTCAAGGGCCTTCTTGTGAGAACTGTAATCTAAAATAGCTGGCTGGGCTGGGCCGGGCCAGCGCACTGCAGGCCCACGTGCTCTGGCGAGGTGTGGGTACCATCCCAGGGAGCAGGCTGGCTGGGTCCCCAGATGACCTTGGCCTATACTTAGCTCTCACAATCAGTGGTGTTTGGTTTCCAGAGGAGCAGTGACTTCAGCCTACCTCTTTAGACAGTTATTTTTTTCTCTGTAAAGAAAAGGTGCCTGTAAGCAATACATTTTCCAAATAACTAATCTTCTGGCTTGACTAAGCACTTCTGTGTCAGATAATATATCTCTATGGTTTTGGTAAAGCCACTAACAAATTCTTTCTCAAATCAAAACACCTCGAACCTCTTGGGTAACTAGAAAAATCAAAGTGTAAGTTCAACCTCTGGAAAATATGTCCAAGAGATGCCTGCCTGCATGCATGCTTCAGCTGTTTGGAGACTCTTTTCCCCTCTGTCTATCATAATAATAATTAGAATAAAAGGCTTCAAAGGCAGAGAAGCATATACCCCTAACAGATTACAAGTCAGTGCCCCTTTTTGGGATCTGAGGTTGGAATACAAAATTCTAAGTTTGAGACTCTCACATTAAACATTTTGCATTTATGTTAAAAATACCTGGTAGTTAAGTCTGAATTAGTGTGTGGTGACTGGGAAAAATATTGAGATATTGCAATAGTGATTTTTGTTTGTAAATTGAGCTTTAGTTCCTGTCTTTCATCCAGGAGACACTAGAGGGAGTAAGACAGGGGAAAAAATCTACCATGAGAAAAAAAAGGAATGAAGAGAGAACTTGGATAGAAAGGCAGCTTTGCACTTCATAAGGCCGAGAATTTTCTTAAGTGGGCACTAATCTTTATACTGTGACTAAGAGGCTTTATGTCTGAAACCGTTCTAAAAAACTTTATCTCTGATCTGCTGAACTTGCTCAGAATTCAAAACAGCAAAGGGAAACCATTGTTTTCTGACCAACAGGTATATTCTGGCCAGTTGCACAGCCACTATAATAGACCTGTATCTGTGAATTTTAATTTTAGCAGCTACATTATTTGGATAAATAAGCTTTCACATCTACTGGGCTGTTGTTTTTTTCATAGTGCTAGTCGTCAGTCAGACTTCCAGTGCTCACAGTACATAGCAATGATGCCAGGTGTTTTCAGACACTTAAAGGAATAAAACTTGCTCTTTGTAGATATCAGAGGCTGGAATCCTTCAGTCTTCAATTTTCCCATTATTCATGTGAATTAGCTCTACATTAAAACATTTTACTGTCCAGAAACACAAATTAACTAATCCAATGTCATGCAACATCATGACAACTGAGATTTTTTTCTTGCTTAAATTCCCATTTCCTTAGCTCTTTTGTGCTTCTGGAAAATGCTGAAAGAGTTAGTGAAGGCTAGAGTCACATCACCAATTTTTAAGAAAATGTTGATAATCACCGTAACCAGAAGCAACTTAAAATCTTAAGAGACAATTCAACTGAATATTAAAATGTTTTACTGAATAATGAACTAATAATTCTATGAAATATTATCCTTAAATCCCAGCAGATTCTTGAAGCACAGCTGTTAAAAATGTGTGTGAATCCAAATGGTAGGAAAAGAATCACCATAAAGCATGCTAAGTTAATAAGGTTCTGTCTGCCCTTTTACAAACTTCAGGATCAGCCTTACATGGATGTTAATATCAAGAGAGTAGAAATTATATTATGAACTCCCTAAGGCAATATCTGCCTGAAACAATCAGTTATACTGACAAGGAAAACACAACTCCAAAGTTTGAGTTTGTGTTTGTTAGTCATGCATTATACTACTTACCTCTCAGGACAGACCTTTAATTTCAGAAAGTGCTGAGATGCACTACTGCACCCGTTATCAAAAGTCTTTGGCTGAAATACCATTTATCCTTGTTGTGGTAATGAACAGACTTACAACATTCTTGGGTCACCATTCCTGAAAAAGCACATTCATTTGAATGTTTCTTCCACAAGCATCATGAAATATTTCATAAAGGCACATGGGTGTAGAATACTATGGAGAGATATTGCTGGTGAATGACAGAACGTCTGGTTGATTTACACGAAACCCCAAGTGCTCGTATGAGAATAGGTTAGTTTTAGATTGACGAGCAAATGTGTAACCAGACTTCTGGCTGACAAATGGCAGAACTATGCCAGTGCATTAGCTTCTCTGGAGAGAGCCCAAAAGTAAGGGGGGGAGGATCAAGTTCATTCCATAAAGGACATTCAAATCTAATGGATGGTAGGGTGGCTGGGATATTAAGTGCATATAGATTTTTATTCCCTAAAATAGAACCGGGCAAGTTTACAGTTGAGCTGGCATCTGAGCCAGTCACCAAACTCCCATCAGATTTTCCAGTATCATGTGTGTGCTTTTAGTGACATTCCTTCAGAAGGATTCTGGTGCTCCATTCTCAGCTTTGGTTTAAAGCCACTGGCTTCTAAAAATTGCTTGTTTAGGTAAACTAGAAAATGAGAATAAAAACTGATGGGATTAGTATTAAAAATGGTGCCAAGCACTAACTGGCCTACATCACATTTGATTTACTCTGGTTGGGCACAGTTGAGGATAGAGACCTCCATAAAGCTTTTGTGAAGAAGGATGAATTGTTGACCACAGTCTGTCTTAAAGATTGAGACTGACATTTTGGGCCTTTGGCTCTATCTTTAAGGAACTGGTATGATGGTAATGCTCAAGGCTGTTCATCGAGTCCTCTGCTCAGTACTTGAGGGGCGTTATCGCAGGGTAGGACTTATGACCTTCTTTTATAGATGAACCTGAGATTCAGAGATATTACTTGACTTGTCCAAGTTTTCTTACTAGTAGGTGACAATTAGGATTTTTCCAGTCTGACTCCAAAGCACTTTTGGTCGAGCTACACAGCTGCTTGACCACCGAGGAACAGTTACTGGTCGGGATTTAACAGTTTGCAGGTATTTGAGTAGAACAGAAGCAAGAGCAACCAAGAGCCAGGAGAACTGAGTCTGAATCTCGATTTATCATTTACTGACTGTATGATCTTGGAAAACGTTTATGTTCTTTGAACTGTGTCGTCATCTATAAAGAATGTGCGTGTGTCTTGTGGTGGTGGAGCTCTATGAGATCCTGGCCATCTTTCATTTCTAACCTTGATTCCATGTGTCTTCAAGGGGCTTTTAATCCCCTGTAACTGAGGTGCATGTTTGGTCTTCTGTTCCTTAAGTGAACTCAGATGTGAGGAAACACTTCCATTCGAAATTCAAGAACGGACTTAATTTCTACCTTAGTGATATTATTCCTTCTCTGGAAAATTCATTTCTTCTGTGGTTTGCCCCCACACTATCTTTTATCTCCCAGATGGACGAATCCACTGTGTGCTGAGCATGGCCCTCAGCTCACAAGCCAGCCACCAAAAGGCCTATAGAACATGCTAGAAATACAAACTCTTTCATAATATTATCACAAAAGAAAACCACGTTGGTTGACTTTTATCTGAATGCAATAAATGTACTTCCAGCGAATTAGGAAGCCAAATATCCCTGTAGTTGCCCATTTTGGGATGCTTTGTTCTATTACTGTAAGCAAATGAGGCAATTCTTATTTAGTATCTCCCCCAACCTCACCCCATATATAACTCTCTACCTTACGCTGACATGTTTTCTCTGAAAACTGCTGCCTCCTTAAAATGTGCCACCCTTCACTTGTTTGGCTTGCACCCATTCTCCTGTTGATGGAAATGTATACATTGGCTCTCCTGCCATGGGCATTCATCGCCCCCTGCTTGTGCTCTGCATTCTTGAGGATCAAATGACATGGCTCAGGCTGTATGTGGGGAGCAATGTTTGAAAATTCCTTTGATGTTGTGCCTTGTGACACTCAGTGGCTCAACCCAAGCTTTTGCTATTTGACCAGATGCCAAATGTGCTAGTTCCTGAATATCTATGATCTTACAGATAGCTTGGTGGAAAAATAAGAAGAAATCACTGGAATAATATTTCCAAACTATTTTGTAGGGCTAATTAAGGTAAAGTTTTGAGTAGTTGGCAACTTAGTTGAGCAAAATGTTCTAGTTAATTAGAAGCTAAAGTGTAACGCTTTAAAAAATCACTTAGTGCTTACTGAGTGTCATCTTTGTATGAGGTATTAGAAATACAAAGAGGGGCAAAAGTTCATAGAGTCCTTCAAAAACATCTAGTTTTCTTCTCCACATAATTGTTGAAAACTTTGTTCTATTTCTTTCCAGACCTTTTTAATGCTTACATTTTTTGTTGCAAAGATAAGATCATATAGAATATGTATTTTGAATCCATTTTTAGTCATTTAAAACTAAACAAATACAATCTAAGCGTCATGTAAGTATGTAATATAGTGCTTAAACATTCCCTTATTTGCTTGAAATTTAGGTTGTTTCCGATGACAAAAAAAATGCTTTGAAGAAAATCTTCACACAAGGAGTTTCCCATTATTATTTCCTTTTGTATTTCCCATGACTAATTCTCATGTGTGGAATTACTGGATCAAAGATGAAAATTTTAAATAGTTCATGTTGTCAGTATGTATTTCAATTGCTTTTCAAAGGAGTTACACCAATTGACTTCTCAGTCCTAGTTTTTGATTTCCACTTTCTCTTTACTCTCTGTCATTATTTGGGTTTTGTTTATATTTTCGCTGATATAACAGGCAAATACTTTTGAATAAAAAAAAAAAACTATACCCATTATCTATTAAATTCACACAATACCTTGAATAGGTACTGGGGGGTGATTAAGTGACTTGCTCCTGTCAGTTACCAGTATTTCCAGAGCTGAGGGTTGATCTGCTTTGTCCTGGTCCAGGCCTGTTGGGTGCTCCACTCTACCTCAGGTGCCCCGGCAGGTCTAGGCTAAGCGGCCTTCCAGATGAGCTCAGAGAGGCGAGGTGGTGGTGTGTGTAGAAATGGAATTGATGAGGAGAACTGTGCAGATGGTTTTGTTCCCTTAAAAACCAAATAGCTCCTCAAACTGGGTGAATCTTTAAAATTGATGTAGGCTTCTTCACCCCCCTACACACACACACACACACACACACACACACACACACACACACGATTTTTAAAGGCATTGTTATTTAATTAAAGGTTGGCCAAATGTGGGAGTATTTTAACTTTACTCAGATATACATGAGTAGCTCCAGTGGAAGCTGTTCATGCATATCTGAAGCAGAATGTGGCCTTTTGACTTTAACCTATTAAACAGAAGGAAATTCATAGTTAAAATTCCACTCTTAATTCTCCCGCCAAGATGGGAATGGTTCCAGAGACAAAACACAGTGAACAAGGTTGCCTAAAGGCCCAATAATCTGTTGGCATTATAGAGTAGGGTAGGCAAACTACAGTAAATCAAGGCCCCACCTTCATTTTTCAGACAGTCAAGTGGATTAATGTACTTCATATTTTCCAATGACAAGTCTGATTTTGTTGGAGTGTGGTTTGTGGCATAAATGACAAATGCCTCTTGGTTGGATGGTGTTTGGATGCCCCAGGTGTCCATTTTGAAGGGCACCTTGGAAAAATGATTTGGGACCAGGTAGCCTCCTTATACTCTGCAGGAGAGAAAATAAGAAAAACTCAGTTTGTAGGCTATGGTTCTATAAAATGGCAGCGTCTGCCAGCAATAGCTGCACCGAGGGTAGCATGGGGCAGAAGAAAGTGTGCTGCATTCAGCTGAATTTCTTAGTGTTTAGAAGGCCCCCCTATGAGCTGAGCAGGAGGCATAATAAGGGATTAGCCAAACTCAGCAATGGATTTAGCTTGCCTAGATTACAGAATCCAGTTAATCTCAAATGGGAACACCATCTACTAGATATTAAAAACAAGACAAGAACAAATCACCAGTATTTATTACAAAGAGATATGACTCTGAATACGGGCAGCAAAAAGAATATCTTGTTAGCATCATCCAATGACTCCTTTTAGATAATTGCCAAGGAGGCTAGCTTCAAGCATTCAGAATCTCTAGAGGCCTACAGGGAGATGAAACTGCTTTGCTGCCTCCTTCAGTGCTAAGAAGGCAATTTGGATTCTCCCTGGCTTTAAAGAAAAAAAATCTATGTAGGATGCATTGTAGAGATAGACTGAAGTAAATCTCTCTCCAGATCTTATTTTGTCACCAGATTTTATTTTTAATCAGTAAGGAATCCTGGAAAACAAAAACAAAAACACAGTAACAGGAACCAGCTTTGAAGCAGCGTTGATTTCAAAATTTTGTGTAATGATGTTTCTCCTCCATCGATATATTTTCATAGTCTTTTGTCCAGAAAGACTATATAAATATGTATATAGTCCAGGGCTGTAAGAATCCCCAAAGCTGGGTTCTTTTTTTTTTTTTTAAATTTTTATTGTTATTTATGT
>PVIJ01007026.1:29079-86420 GCA_004024925.1 Scalopus aquaticus | reverse complement strand
CGGCCGGGGAGAATCCCACATGGTGCGGCAGACCTCTCCTGCCTCGCCCGCTGCTCCCCTCAGCAGTGTATTTCTGATCTGCCTGTTCTGCTACCCGCTCCATCTCTGGTGAACCCTCTCGCCGCCCCACGCCTCTGGCCTGTACCCCAGCTTGTATGTATAAACAAAAAATAAATCTTAAAAAAAAAAAAAAAAAAAAAAAAAAAAAACATCTTGGAATCAGGTAATCGACCTTGCTCTTCAGTTTCAAAAATTACAATGTCTAAGATGGTACCTGCTGTGAGCAGGTCCTTCCATCCTGTCCATTTCAATAAAAAATTTGGAATTTCAAAGACACCATTCAAGAAAACAAGGATTATGACTCTACTGTTAGAAGAATGTATTAGATTGATATCACCTTTTACACTAAAGACTTACTTTAATACATAACTATCAAGTTCAATGTCACAAAAAGAAATCATTATCACAAAAATAAACCCTGAACCCTAAAACAGCTGACTATTGAAGGATCAAGAAGATTTCATTGTAAGTTTACATTGCTGGGGCATCCCTGGTGGGGCAGCGGTTAAGCGCTGCGCTGTGGAGCTGTCGGCAGCAGCAACGTGAGTTCAATGGTAGGCCGGGAAGATTCCCACAAGGCGTGGCAGACCTCTACTGCCTCTCTTGCTGCTCCCCTCAACACCGTATTTCTGTCGATCTGCCTGTTCTGCTCCCCATTCTGTCTCTGGTGAACCCTCTTGCCGCCCCATGCCTCTGGCCTCTGGCCTGTACTCCAGCTTGTATGCATAAATAGATAAAAAAAAGGGCCTCCCCGGTGGCACAGCGGTTAAGCGCTGCGCTGTGGAGCTGTTGGCAGCAGCAACGCGAGTTCGACACCCGGCCAGGGAGAATCCCACATGGCACGGCAGACCTCTCCTGCCTTGCCCGCTGCTCCCCTCAGCAGTGTATTTCTGATCTGCCTGTTCTGCTAACTACTCTGTCTCTGGTGAACCCTCTCGCCGCCCCATGCCTCTGGCCTGTACCCCAGCTTGTATGTAAAATAAAAAATTAAAAAAAAAAAAATCTTTAAAAAAAATAAATAGATAAAAAAAAAGTTTACACTGCTTATTTATTAAATGACTTTGCTCAGAGAAATCAAATACTGTACAAAAATGAGTAAGAAAATAAAAGTTTAATTAAAAAAAGTAAAATAAACAACTCTCCTTCTGACCCCCTGAAAACATAAAATAAGACTTCTATTAGAAATATTATTTCAAAGTTAAAATATGCAATAAGATCAATAAAATTACCATGGTCAACACTGAGATCGTTACTGATTTAAAAAGGCCCTAATCTGTAGTATCTTGGTGTGCTGAACAGGAATATAACCCTGAACATTTTTTATTAGCTCTCGTTTTGAAGATATTTCACATAATTCGTTTTACATGTTTCACCGTGTAAATTTATCCAGTAGGACTGCAACAACATCCTAAATCAGCCTAGAATGATGTAATATTGCATCGCATTGCACAATACCATCACGCACACATCATCCAGAGTTGACTGCATCATTTTCTGAAGGAATGCAATACTACTGCCAGGAGGCTGCTGAAGTAAGCTGACGTCAGCAGTGCAGTATAGAAAGCCCTGTCGGAAAGGATGAGCATTGAAAATATTTCAGACTTTGTGCGAGACAGCTGAAGCTACTGTTCCATAGGACTGTTATTATTTTATTCATTTAGGCACAATCCAGAACAGTCATGCCTCGAAAGTGCAGTAACAGCATGGACAATTTCTACTCTATTTGTGGGGAAGTGACATTTGCCAACCAGAAGAAAAGTATCACTCTTCAGGTGAAGAAGGCTTATCATCTTTACTTCGGATGCAAGTGACCAAGACAAGCGTTGGGCCCCGCATATATGCTGTACTTCACGGACAACACAGCTTTCACAGTGGTTAAATGGCAAAAGACCATCAATACCATCTGCAGTCCCCATGGTGTGGAGAGAGCCAAGCAACCACATAAAAAGACTGTTACTTCTGCTTGGTTCCTCCTCTTCCCGGCGTAATAACGAAGCAAAAGAAGTCAAGAATAGTCTACCCAAACATTCCGTCTACATTGAGACCAGTTCCACATGGTGAAGGCCTTCCTCTTCCAGAACCTCCAGCAGAATATTCTCTTGATTCATCTGATGAAGACAAGGGGGAGCCAACCTGCTCTTCTCCTGTTCCATCAGCATGCAGTGACCCAGATTTTCACTGTGGTGCATCATCAACCCCACACAGACTAACACAGGAAGAACTAAATGACCTGGTTCGTGATTTGGACTCATCCAAGAACAAGGCAGAATTCCTAGGATCAAGATTCCAACAATGGAATCTTCTCGAAGATGATGTCACAATTACTTGATATCGAAAGTGCCGCCAGTCGTTGGAGCCTTTCTTCAGAAAGGAAAGTACTCCGGTGTTCTTTTCCGATATTGAGGGCCTCATGAATGCCTTATAAATCACTCATGACCCACAAGAATGGAAACAATTTCTAGACTCTTTGAAACTGAGTCTTACTTCTGTGCTTCTGCACAATGGAAACTGTCTTCCATCTATTTCAGCAGTGCATGCTGTCCACATGAAAGAGACATACAATAACTTAAAGCAGCTACTGAATTCCATTGAGTATAACAAGTACAGCTGACACGTCTGCAGTGATTTGAAGCTAGTTGCCCTTTTTTTTTTTAAACTGCTACTTTCTTTCTTTTTTTTTTTTTTTATTTATACATACAAGCTGGGGCACAGGCCAGAGGCGTGGGGCGGCGAGAGGGTTCACCAGAGACAGAGTGGGGAGCAGAACAGGCAGATCAGAAACACACTGCTGAGGGGAGCAGCGGGTGAGGCAGGAGAAGTCTGCCGCACCATGTGGGATTCTCCCAGGCCGGGCGTCGAACTCGCGTCACAGCTGCCGACAGCTCCACAGCGCAGCACTCAACCACCGCGCCACCAGGGAGGCCCGAAGCTAGTTGCCCTTTTAATGGGACTGCAGCAGGGATATACAAAATACATGTGTTTCTTATGTGAGTGAGATAGCCAAGCAAGTGAACTGCACTTCTTGTGGAAGGAATGGACTCGCAGACAAAATGCAGCCATTGGAGAGAAGAATATCCAGCACCCAGCTCTGGTCAAGGCTCACAAAACCCTGCTACCACCCCTTCACATCAAACTAGGTTTGATGAAGAATTTCTTGAAAGCCACGGACCGGCCCTCACCAGCTTTCCAATAGCTGCATGAAAAATTTCCTCGACTCAGCGAAGCAAAGATTAAAGAGGGAGTTTTTATGGATCCTCAGATTTGAGAGCTCTTCAAAGATAACCGGTTCAACAACTTGCTAGAGGGTGATGTGAAACAAGCATGGGATGCTTTTCGACTAGTGTCAACAAACTTTCTTGGGAATGTTAGGGCAGAAAACTACAAGGAACTAGTAGAAGACATGCTGATGCAGTATCAGAACTTGGCTGTAATATGTCTCTAAAGATCCACTTCCTTCATTCCCATCTGGGCTTCTTCCCTGAAAACGGTGGTATGGTTAGTGATGGACATGGTGAACGTTTTCATCAAGATATCACATCAATGGAACAAAGATACCAGGGAAAATAGTCCACTACAATGCTGGCCGACTACTGCTGGACACTCCCCAGAGATGCTCCTGAACAGCTGTACAAGAGACAAGCAAAGAAATCGAAGTAGTCTATAACTTGATTTTTTACAGGTATTAACCGTAGGCCTATTACTATTAGCATGCATTTCATGGTGTAAACATCCATTTACTACAGATTACAAAAAAAACTAGAGCCAAAATTAGAATTTGCCTGTCATATTCATGTTGAGCACATACAAATTGATAGAAAATGACATTTTATTTCAGTAACATGACTTTTGTAAAAATTTGTTGCCCAGTGTTGGTACCGCAAATTTTAAAAAATAAAGTTTTAAGAACTACTACAACCACCAAAAGAATATCTCATAAAGAGGTATAATTTTACATAAAGCATACATATAATTACATTTGGTCACTATATGTATATCCTTATCCATCCTTATATAAATTCTTCCTCCTCCCTTTCTCTTCCTACTCCCCTCCTTCCCTTCACTCTCCCTTCCTTCCTACTACATACTTATTTCACACATATTTCTATCTATATAATCTTTGTAATATACATATAACAGGAAAAGAAGTACCTTAGAAAATTTTTACTTACAGGTTTTACTTTTCATTACTGAAAATGGTAACAAAACAATTCTATGCAATAACACAAAATAAAAATTTTAAAACTAACCCTAACATACTTGACTGGTTTGAATTGTTTATGAATGGTCTCTGTATTGTCCGTATTATAAAACTTTCAAAACTTTCCAAAGGGGGTTCTAAATAGAATTTATCTACCTGAAATTATCTAAAGACTAATGTCTTGCCTTTCCTCTTTCTCTACAAATTTCTCTATAAATCATAAGTCTCAAAACAACTCAACCTTGAAGACATTATTATTTATTGCTTAAATATGTTAACTTTAGGGAAAAAACTGCAAGACAATGATAAAGTTGTGTTTAAGTTCAAACTGCAATTTTTTGTCACTCGTCATTTAACTGCTGAAAATTTTATTTTGTCCCTATCAATAACCTCTTTTGAAGCCTCAATTTAAATAATTCAATGTGCATACTAAATTTTAAGTTAGGTATAAAATAATACTAGCCCAAGGAAATCTCAGATACTATCTGATAATCTTAAAATTATATCAAACACTTGCTCATAGACATCAGTGGTTCCAAATCATGGTTGGGAATAAGAAAGCAGATATTAAAATTATTTCTTTTTCGATCTCATATTCTTTGCACATCCAAATTATGGTAAAACACTTAATTTGTTCTTTTATTCTTTCAAAGAGACAATGGATTTTTCTAATTTAGAAAGAAAAGAAATACCAGGTTAAAAAGCCTTAGATAACAATAAAAAATGCATAGAAATGAGAAAGAGCTAAAATTAAAAGAACATGATCAAAAACACTGAATGATTCACTCTAATAATTTTTGAAACTTCATTATCTTATCTACACTATCTATTACAGAGGTTCCCTTAGGTAAGGGCTATTTGAATAAGTGAGCCAAATAATACACATTATTATTATATAGTAAAAGCTGACTCCCCAGAGAGATGTCACCAATTAATGCTGGATGTGTTATTTCAGAAAATTGCTATCAGATGGTGTTTGCTTTAGCTTTTGTGAGACATCACTTTCATATGAAAGTTCACTGTGTCAGAGACATCTCCCAAGGAAAACTGGATATACAATCAATTCCAAAGAGCACTAGAATCTTTTGCTTCTTTAGAGAATAAAAACCTCTTAAGAGTGATAATCAGCAGTTTCTGGTTTCAGGTTTTTGCTTATACAGTATCTCCCTAAGGTTGGTTTCCCAGAGCAGGAAGTAACTTTTAGATGGTATGAATAGGTTACAGAATACTTTCAAATAGGCATTTTGTGAGGCTGGTAAACTGAGTAAAACAGAAATAATAGCATTTAAAAAAATCATTAGTACAGAACCATTTAAAACAGAAAAGGAACCGATTGGAGTCAAACAATCACACAGTCCTTGTGTTAGGTGAAATATTACTTAGAATTTCTTTAAGTTAAGCATGTAAAAATTCCAAGGGAACCATCAGAAAAAGAATTACTATCTATCTTCCAAGTGGAGGTAGAGGGAAAATGAAGTTAAAAAACCCAACTAAGCTAAGTCTTTTGATAGACTAAAGAAAAAAAAAAGAAAGAAAGAAAAAGAGGAAGAAAGGGAGGGTGGCATGACAGACAGAAAGACAAAACCAACAGAAAAAATAATAGATTGTAGAAATGGCCCCAACCACTGTAAATATAAGCAGATCATTTACAAAGATTATCAAACTGAACTAAAACACAAAGAGTTACATAATAAACTTTTAAAAAAAGCTATAAAGATAAATGTTTCAATTTGAGACATTTTTAAATTTACTTCACCTAAAAAACACAGCCTCATAAAACAATGCTACAGGATAGAGGAAACAAAATGTACAGATTCCCACACTGCTTGTGTTGTTTTTGGTAAGAAAGAAAAAAATGAAGAAATAAAATATATTAACCACACAATTAATGAGCTTGTTATAAAGGAGATGTATAGAACCCTGTAATTAACAATTAAAGACAAGTATTTTTCTCAAGCATACTGGAAATACTTACAAACCTAATAACCTATTAGTCAAAAAGCAAGCCTTAAAAACTGTGTTGTCACAGTATCAGAGGAACCACAAAAGCAGTAAATTTACAGTATGAAGGCTTACATTAAAGAAAAGCTGAAGATTACTGAGCTAAGAACTCAACCTAAAAAACTATTAAAAGAACAACAGAAAAGTTCAAATAAATATGGAAGTAATAAGAGTAAGAATATAAATTAATGAGCTAAAACACAAACTCAAAGTAGAAATCAACAATGGTAAAAAAAAACATTTTTTCTGTGTTTCTGGTATTTGGCCTAGACTAATAAAACATACAAACCTTGGATAAGACTGAAAGAAGCGACAAACAATAAATACGAAACTATCTTAGACAAATGGTTCAATTGCTAAAAAGGCTACAATTTACCAAAAGGAAAAGATTATAAGAGTACTCTTACAAAACATCAAAAATTGGAATGTGGTAAATCTCTACCTTTTCCCTACCCTGTTCCACCCCATTCCAAATATATATAAAACCAAGAAGTCCAAATACTTCTCCCTGCAAGCTAAGGGTTTGAAACCCTCTTCTAATAACACAACTTTTAAAACCTGCACCTTGGACAGGCCCTCAAAACTGACTTTGAAAATCAATATAGCTTATTACCCACAAGACCCAACAGACTATAGCAAACGGAGAAACAGTTTTTAAAGGACTCAAAAAGACTGAGGCCATACCCAGGTCCTAGTGTAGTCAGCCTACTGAAATACCCAGTCTTTCCATGAGAGGCCTTTTTGTTCATCATAAAAGCTTCTGCTTGAGGGGCAGGCATATAATTTTAAAACACATCCCAGAGTCAACTGAAATGCTCTCTTCCACAGAGCACATAGGCTGACTATTGTCATATTTGCCACTTCCTCTACTCACTACAGGTTGCCAGTAACCTACCAGAAAGAACCTTGTCCCACACATTTGGTGCCTTATTCCTTGACAGTCTGTGGGGCTTACGTTCACAGATTTACTAGGCCAGCAGCAAAAAAGAAAAAGTTCTTAACTATCACACAGGATTCAGTGCAGAGGGAGACACTGGAACATACATCTCCATCTTCCCATGGAAGAAGTATATTTGCATACTTCCAAGATTGGTAGCTGTCTGATACTGACTGAAACACTGAGAGGCAAATTTCACAAATTCTCAATTATTTAAGAGTCACTAAAAAACTCAGTTGCATGGACAATCAAGAGGTCAGACAACAAAACAGTAGAACAGAGTTGAATGGTAAGGTTCTTCTCGTAAATAAAACCAGTCATTTAAGCCCTAGAGAGATGGCTGCTTTATCAAATGCATAAACATCAAGTATAGTTTTAAAAAATTGAAGAAACAAAGGAGTATGTTCCAAGAGAAAGAACAAAATATAACCTTAGGGAAAAAACACACAAAGAAAAGGATATAAGATTTACCTGATAAAGTTAAAAATAAACAGTTATAAAGATGCTCACTAGAAGAAGGCTTGAACAAAGTGAGACTTTCAACAAAAGGAAAATCCAAGTACCAAGCACAAATCATGGATTTGCTGAAGAATACAGTTAGTGAACTGAAAAATACAACACAGGAGTTCGACAGCTGACTAGATGAAGCAGAAGGATGAGCAAATTCAAAGACAAGGCAATGGAATATACCCAATCAGAGCAGCAAAAAGAACAGAAAACAAAGACAGCATAAGGAACTCATAACAACAAGCAGAACACCATTTATATTCTAAGTATGAGAGGAGAGAGAACAAGGCAGAAAATCTACTTGGAGAAATAACTGCTGGACAGACCCCACCCTATGGAAGGAAACAGACATCCAGATCCATGAACATCAAGTTCCAAAAAAAAAAAATGACTCTAAAGATAGTCACACCAAGACAGATATACAAAAAACTGTTCCATTTCCACATACTAATAATTAAGTAACAGAAAGAGAAAATAAGAAAACAATTCTATTTACAACGGTGTCAAAAATAGGAATTAATTTAACAAAGTGGAAGACCTACACAAAACATACAGGACACTGAAAAAGAAACTGAAAACAAGAAAAATTCATGGACTTGAAAAATTAATACTGTTAAAATGTCCAAAGTACCCAAAGTAAGCTACAGGTTCATTTCAATCGTTTTCAAAATCCCAATGGCATTTTTCACAGGAACAGAATAAGCAAGCCTAAAATTTCTGGGAAAAAAAAAAATACCAGTTTCATTTGTCAAACTGCTACATTCAATACCTTTATAAAAATAAATGAATCAATGATAGCACACAGGTAGTAGGCATACAGGGAGTCACTATAAACTTTTCAGCCTTGCTTTAATACTTAAACATCGTCATAATAAAATATTAAGAAAAAAGATTATTAGAGCACCGGTGTGTGTGTGTGTGTGTGTGTATTTATATGAATGAAGAGCACATCACAATCACAGCTTTACTGTATCATTACATATATTTAGTTTGAAATGGTCCTGAAGCATAGTGCTGAAGTGCTGTCCCTAACTGAAAGAAAGCTGTGATAAGTCTAATGAGAAAATATATGTTAGATAAGCTTCATTCATTCAGCCTTGGGTTCAATATTAAGAAATTATTAATATATATTAAATAAGGTATCATTAAACAGAAATCTAAACAAGGTTATGTACTGATTTGATAAGGCAAACATCGTGAGCAGAATCTTGCAGGAACCTAACTCTGCATTTCCCCTAGAAGCATTTTTCACTAATTCAATGAGCAATTCAGTGGGATTAACTTCTGTTGGTTTTACTGGTTGCCAGTAAAACAATCACAAACCTGACAGAGTGGTTGTTTTTATTTTCCCCAGTTTATCATTTGTTTATTTTGTTTAAAACTAGTGCTGTTTTCTTTGTTTTTATTTTTATTTCACTTACTTTTTAGAGAGGTGACACTGGTTTACAACACTGTATGATGATTTAGGAGAATAGGGCCACACCTCCTCAACTAGGGCCACACCTCCTCAACTATATCAGCACACACACCTAACACTAACGCATCCATACACAGTTCCTCACCACAGACCACTGAGCTCCTCCGCCACTCCCACCCTCCCTCCACCTCTAGTAGCCCCAATTCTGGCAGTCATTATTTCTAGGAGTTGTTTTGGTGTAGTTCTGAATCCTGACTTTTTTATTTACTAAAATGTCATTACATATCTAAGCCTACAAAGACTGGTATACTGCTCAAACAATTACCTACTCCATATTCTATACTGGCTAAACTACCTTTGTTGAAATAATTACTTCTTTTATGCACAGTAGTCTATAAAATTATTGGTAAAGTATACAATAACCCTTTTATTAGTTTCAAATGCGTATGTAGAACAGTAAAACATTTCCAAATAAAGTATTATAAAACATGACAAAATTCGCCCTTTCCTTTTCATTTCTATCATTCCCTAAATCTAAAAATTTAATGAAAATTAAATTTTACCCAGCAACAGATCAATAGAATTTAAAGTTTTTTACTTTCTATGACTTCCTAGTATTTTTTCTTATGCATTACATATGAAACCCATTTTTAACTAATTCACCTTCTTTCTCCTATCTTCATATGATGACTAGTTTGAGCATTTCCTCTGAGTCTACACTATGGCTTTTAATTGATCTTAAAAAAACAGGAAAGGAGAATTTTAAAACATTTGTTCAGCAGATAGAAAACTGGTAGTGGCAGTGTGTAAAGAATTACAAAGGAGAAAGAGGACAATAATCTAGTTTTTACTAGATTTACATTATTACGATCTTTCCATCAACTGTTAAGGATTAAGGGTTAAATTGTACCTCCTACCAAAAAATACGATGAAGAGCTAAACTATAGTATCTCACAGTGTGACTATTTGGAGACAGTTGTAATGATGGAGGTAGACACTGGAACGATGAATCTACAAGGATTACCTGGAAACACCAGAAGGTAGAAGAGGCAAGGAAGGTCCCCCTGACCCCCACAACACAGGTTTCAGAGAGAGCATGGCCCTGCCCACACCTTGATTTTCAGAACTTGTAGTCCAGAACCATGTCACAATAAATGCATATTTAAAGACACCCAGTTTGTAGTACTTTGTTAGAGCAGGCCAAGAAACTAATATATCAACCTTGCAAAACAAACAAAAACCCCAACCACTTATAGTACATAGACTTTAAAAAACTTACTGGTACATTGGGTTCTCCGATGAAAGGAAGTGTTTGATATAATGACAAATGAAGATCCCAACTCCTAAGAGTTGCTATAGTTACTATTAGCCCTTCAATCATTACATAAAAATAAGAGACATGCTGTTTTTCAAATAACAAACCTGAAGAAACAAGTTAAAAATGCCACTGCATACCGCATTTTGAGAGTTTATATTACAGGGGGGAAAGATTAAAGCAAAGTTAGTATGTTTATGAATGGCATTTATGGGCAGAAAAGTTTGAGCAATGGCTAAATGAGCTCCAATGATTTAATGTCTGTCAACTAAGAATTTCAATAACTCTTTGTAGAGTTGCAAGGGAACTTTGGAGTTTCAGTATTTCCAACTTCCTCATTTTACAATGAAAAATCTGCCAGAGAACCTAGATTTCTTCTGACTTCTACCCTAGATAATTGTTTACCAAGAAAATAACTCTCCCCTATATAAGAGCCTGAGCTTTTTTAGATCCTCCAAATACTGAAGAAAATATTTATATACTTTTTTATTTTTATATATAATTACAATACTATGGCCATTTATTTAGACATTACAAATGTTTCAAATAAAAGATAAAGATGGAAGAGTCCTGGCGGAATAGAAAGGCCCTTAACTCTTGCAATTAAAATTTCTTCAAACTCTTCACAACCTGCTTATTAAAAGATATAGTTAAAAAAAAAAAAAAACATAAGAAATTGGGGCAAATGACAGAGATGTAAGCAAATAAGAAAGGCACACAGTTTTAACACTTTACACTCCCCCCAGGTCCTCTGGCACAAAAGCTAACAATGAATACATTTTCAATGAAATATATGTGTATATTAACTGTATGTGTAAAAATGGGTGCGTGTGTATGTGTGTTTTATGTATACATGTACATACATCACCAGAATGCAGTCCTCCAAGAAGGTTAAAATCTTTAAATATAAACAGTGTCTTTGGATTTCACTGGCATAAAGTGTTACTGTAATAGAACTTTTTTTTATTTTTAAAGAACATTCATTTTAAAAGCGATCAACAAAGTACCAAGAACAAGCAAAGTAAAACAGGCATGAATGAAGCCAAAGCATGGTGACAATCTCATAATGTAGAACAAGGATGACAATAAAATTAACTAGAGTGATCTTTTATGTAGAAAGAAAAGAGCACTAAGTAAAGACACCATCAAAAGGAAATGGAGAAAAAGTAAACCAAGCTCAGTAGGAGTTGGCTGACAAGATGAGGGATGGCAGTTCTCTAGAATGAAAACTTGAAAATGTGGTTCTCAACCTCAGTCAATTGCTCACTTTAGAAAGGCAGCTAAGTCCCCCATTCTCTAGACATTAAGTCCCCTTTTTAGTTGGGTGCTAAAAAACAAGCAGAGGCAAAGAAGTGGTCCAGATATAAATACTACTTACATTTAAAAACATTTTAAAACTTTTAAAACAAGCAACATGACACAACAGTGATAAGCACTTCTACATAAAATAGAGCAGAGCCCAGACCTTGAAGGGCAGATAAATCAAATCTAGAAAGAGTTGTATATACAGGAAAGATGGTGTACATACTATGGCATGTATAAGAGGTGATTTTAGACAATGTTCATATAAATTGTCTCTACTTGGAGAAAACTTCTCAAAAACTGCAGCACTCAAGGTACACCCTTGAAAACCTGTTAGTTAAACACAGAAAAGAACCATACTTAGTTTCCTTTCCTATGACTCCAACTCAGCCTGTTAGGGTACCAATCTCTTATGTGCTTTCAAAGTCCCCCTCACTAGTCTTGTTCTTATTTGTCCCAGAGGCCCCTCTTGGTCCTTAGCCTTTATCTGTGTACTCCTTCAATTCCTTGAGTCCTGGCCAATGTCCTGCTTTAATCTTAACTCCCAGTGCTTAGCTTCTTCCAGACTATACCAGTCCTATGCCGTTTGTCTAGGCTCTCTATCATACACCCTTCTCCTAGGGAGTGTTCCATCCTCAGTCCTAAACCCTTCTAAAATACAGAACATTGCTGGTCTAACTTTGTCTCCCACCTACAGTTTTCTCTTTTAAATCTGATCCTGCTACTCCGCACTCTGTTCCATCATCATCTGATATACATTTCTTAAATGGGATCCAAACTGCAATTCCCAAACCCACTTCTCCGAAAAATTCTGGCATTTCCAGACTCTGCTCTCTAACCCAAAGAGAGTTCTTTCTCTCTGAGACCTTGCTTCTTTCTGACACTACATAGATCTTTTCCCGCCCCTGGGAAGAAAGGAATTGCTTGTCTCTCTTCAATTCTTGTTAATTTTTGTTTTTAATTATCAAGCAGTTTCCTTGTGAAATACATTTACGTAAAAGGTGACTATAAATATAAATAATCAAGATAATAGTAGTGGTGACACACTGATAGAGCAACAGTTGTTAAAATGGTACAAAAATTAATGAAGTCTGAGACACACTGATGCTGTGTAAAAGGCATCAGTTTGGGGGTCAAGTCGGAATTCTACCGCATCACGTACTAGCCATGGGACCTGTCAAGTTCCCTAGTTTCATCTGCACAATGAAGCTAACAAGAGAAGTCCACAGAGTGGTGACAAGGAATAAATGAGAAAATATCAAGAAAATGACACTATACCTCTCACATAGTTGGAACACAATAAACCTAAGTTTTTTTGCATAGTTCTGACTACAACTTCATTTTTTGATAAGGACAAAAGGGTATAGGAAAGGGAACATCCATCATTATTACTATTTATTTATAAGTGTGCTAAATGGATGCCTGAGTGCAATGTGCATATTTTACCTTCTTAATAATTTCTATAACTAGTATTAGACGAAATTTTAACCTTCAATGGCAATTTACTCCAGTTTCATTCTCACTACTAATGTATTTCATTATTACTACTAAAGTAATTCCATTATACAGAAGTACCTTCACCCTCAATTCATGTTCTCACTTGTTTCAGTTAACATTAGTCAACCACAGGCAGAGAACATGAAGTACAATAAGATATTTTGAGATACCATATCCACATAACAGTATATTACTAAAACTGCTCTAATGCTATTTCTCCTAATTTCATACTGTGCCTATTATACACATATATAAAACTTAACTAGATTTACGTTACAAGAGAAAAACCGTATATATAGGGTTCAACAGTAGCTGTGGTTTCAGGCATCCCACTAGGAGTGTTGGAACATATTCCCCATAAATAAGGTGCGACTACTAAATTACAGAACAAAAAACTTTAGCTCTTAAGATAATGACTCAATTTCTAGCTTGGGCTCTTCTAGTACAGTTAGTTGTGAATTACTGAGCCAGTGAATTAACCTAAGTCTCATGTCTAACATATGGGCAAGGATCAAGTGATTACACTTACTCCAAACTTCTCTGTGTTCTTATATGTACATCCCAATTTTTTGTTTCATTCAGTTTTGATGGTATTTGTAGCATTTGTATTTTAAATGTCTAAGATTTCTTGGAGACTTTTAAGCTAATTACTTTGCTTTTAACCCTCTTATCTGTTGAAATTAATTCAAATAAAAAATAGCTGTATTATCATCTAATAAAAATTTTGCATTTTTCTAAGAATGTTCACATTGTCTTGTAACACTGCCACTGGTTTATTTCCTCAAGATTATATAATATTTACTTTAGCACTTGGTTTTTTTTTTTTTTGAGTAAAATCACTGAATGTTGCTCATCTTTATTGCAAAAATCTGTCAAGTACTATCTATCCCCGCTTTATCTCAATAAATACTGTAGTCATTGACACATATTCTAGCTTTATTAAATCCAAAAAGATTAGTTGGCAAAAAACACATGTAAAGTTAAATGATAAAGTAAAGCTTAGTCAGTCTGTATTTTCTAAATAGCCTAAAATGATTATAGGTAGGAATGGCTTAATATATTGGTCCATTAACATCTTATTTCAATTTTTAAATATTTTTATATGCCCAGTCTTTTAAACTAACCTGAGAACATATTAGAATTCTACCCTATCTATTTCTCTTTCTTAATCCTTAAGTATGTAAAGGTGTCAAATCCCTCCTGCCATTTTAATAAGGAAAAATTTTAAAAGTTTCTATACTTTATTTTCTTCTGTAGCTTCTGGCTTCAGTTCCTCTCTTCCCCTCTTTGACCAAACTTCTTAAGAGTTGCCTCAGGAGGATCTCCTAGCACCCCAACTTGTTTTTATCTTCACTCCTCTGCAAAAACAATTTTGCTGAAGGCATACCCCAGAGGCCAAATCTAAACATTACTTAATCCTCAACTTACCTGACGACTTTGATGAACCCTTAAAAAATTATCTTCCTTATGTTCCATTGGAAGATATTAGAGATGGGGGTGGGGGGATATATGTTACTCTGGGTCTAAGGACAGAAAATCTGTAGAGGACAGATAATCTATAATATCTAATTATATGTCTAATAATTATAAATATATTTTAGGTAGGTAGGTAGACAGAGATATCATAAAGATATTTTTACTTTCCTACCTCTCGATCCTTTGGCCTATTTGTTCACATAGCCTCCTCAAACTAACCGTTAAAAGTTGACATTCCACAGCCTCCGTGATGACACAATGGGTAAGCACAGCGCTGCTGGACTGTCGGTAGCTGCGGCGCGCATTCCCGATACCTCGCCAGAGAGAATCCCACATGGCGCAGCAGACCTCTCCTGCCTTGCCCGCTGCTCACCTCAGCAGAGTATTTCGGTCGATCTGCCTGTTCTGCTCCCCACTGTCTCTGGTGAACCCTCTCAGAGCCTCACACCTCTGGCCTGCACCCCAGCTTGTATGCAAAAATAAAATCTTTAAAAAAAAAAGTTGACATTCCTCAGTCTTTTACCCCCTTTTTATTTTCTTAGTTTACATTCACCTAAGTGAATTTCGTATATACAACTGCCATCCATACATCTAAAATCTCAAATAATTATGAACAGCCCAGACTGCTTTTCTTAGATAGATAAGCAACATTCCATTTCTGGTGAATGTCCTTAAACTGACTCAAAGTCAGCTTTTTTTTTTGCCAAAATCAATTTAATTAGAATCTTCCATCAAATTTAGCCTCATCTACTCAAGCATTGAGAACAAAAACAAAAATTCCATCTCCACCTTGGTATTCATCCAAATTTTCCTACCCCAAAATATGGTAAAACACATCTGCTTAATTGCTCATGTCAGAATCATCAGTGTCATCCCTAACATTCCACCTTCTTTACCTTGCATATCTTTTCAATCATTAGATGTTGTCCATCTTCTGGTATACCTCTTCTATGTATCCACTCCTTCCCATCTCTACTGTCCACCAACATAATCTCCTTCCTGGAATTCTAGAAGCATTCTAACTGATCTGCTACACCCTCTTGCTGTCCCTTCTGCAACAGACTGTATTTTGAAAAATGACATCAATACCTGTGATTCAAACACTCCTCCAGAAAGAACCTTACCTTTCCCTATGAAGAAGTAAGATCTGGGGCCTCCATGGTGGCGCAGCAGTTAAGCACTGCGCTGTGGAGCTGTTGGCAGCAGCAACGCGAGTTCGACATCCAGCCAGGGAGATTCCCACATGGCGCGCAGACCTCTCCTGCCTCCCCTCAGCAGTGTGCTTCTGTCTGTCTGCCTGTTCTGCTCCCCGCTCTAGTGAACCTTCTCACCACCCCATGCCTCTGGCCTATACCCCAGCTTGTATGCATAAATAAATATTTTTTTTTTTTTTTAAAGAAGATCTGTTTCTCCTCTCTTGAATTTGGGTGGGACAGTATGACTACCTTGAGGAATAGAATGCAGCTGAGTGATTTCCAAGGCCAGGTCAGAAAAGGAAATGCAGCTTTCATCTTGTTCCTCCCTCTCCCCATCCTTTTCATATGACATGGAGAAGACTTGCTTTCCCTGCTCCCCCAACTCCCCATCCCTTAGTCTAGAGTAAGTTTACAACTATGTTATGGGAACATTTAAGCACCCTACGGAGAGGTTTACTTGGCAAGGAATTAACCTCTCCTGCCAACAGTCAATGAAGAACTGAGAAGGCTGTGCTGACAACTGTGTGTGGGGGCCATCTTGAAAATGGATCCTCCATCTAATCAAGTCAGCAGTGCACTGTAGCCTGTTGATGTCTTGACTGCAACTGCATGGAAGAACCTCAACCAAAACCACTCAGCTAATCCTTTCCCAAATTCTTGACTCACAGAAAGTATGAGAAAATAGTTTATTATTTTAAGCCACTAAGTTGTCAGGTAATTTGCTAAGTAGCAATATATAGCTAACAAATGTTATGTTATACTATTGTAATACTTAGTATTTTTCCTTTATTACACTTAAAATATTTGCAATTCTAAAAGTTTAATTATGGGCAGATAAAGTCTAACTTGTTCAGTGACAGAGTATCAACATCAAGTAAGAACTCCATGAATATTTAATATGAGAAATGACAGTAGCAATACCTCCAAACTCACAGCTACACATGTTAATAGATAATAAAACTTTTAGACTACTGCATGAGGCTGCCAGATGGCTTAAAAATCCTTAAAAATACCTTAAAAATCCAAAACCTAATTGTTAATTATAAATACAGACATGAAATATGTAAAATATATAGGGGTGTGTGTTTATACAGCAAATTATTACTACACATAGAATGTACTGCATTCATGTTAGTAGTCAGATATTCCAAACTGATTTCAGGCATAACAAAGATATTGTATCATTAAATGTTAAGCCTCAGTGTGCTTATTAACTGAGTATGTTATTGTCAGATAAATAACTTAAAATCAACCACACACACAAACATAAATTCAAGGGAGTACACATAAGCTCACATAAATACCCCTTGACCATACTGAGTTTTTTTGTTTTGTTTTGTTTAAAAGCTAGTAAAGTAGCTGAAATACAGGGTTAACTTCTTAGGTAAATAATCAGAAAACAAAAGTGATCTGAATAACAACTGTAACTAACAAACGTTTCTGACTATCAACTAAGACAAACTATCTGCCTGAGTTATTTGACTATTTACAGAATACACCACTACAGGTAATAGATTTGCTCAAACAATCAGTCAGGCTGATCCAAGTATCACTGTAACATCAAAAAAGAGAAAGTATTCAAAAATATCATTCTTGGCAAGAGAGAAAAGGAGTCTATAGCTTGTGACCAATTACACTGCTTTCTTGGAAAAAGAACGCAGTATTTTTTTCCATTCCACCTAGTAACTAAGTCTTCTACCATGTCATGAAACAAAGTAACACTAAGTGACAGGAAAACAATGTATTATTCTGTGAAAACTACTTGGTTTAATAAACTTCACACAGGGGATTTAAGTCATTGTCCATGATGTGAAATTAAATGATGGGACAATACAGTCAATCTTTATAATTTATTCTTTCCTAACAGCACTTAAAAGGAGGACACAGGGCTAATTCCTTTCAAAAGCTAAAATAAAAACAATAAAATGGTATGATTCAATTTTTATCACTACTTGCTAAAAGACCTCAGTGATTAAACTGTTACAGCTCACACAATATTGGTACTAACATGAAGGCTGAAAAATGGTCAAACATAACCTGTCAACTAACACAGTTAGAACTGACACTTCTATATCAAGTTTCCATTGCAATCACTGGATTTTTCTTCTTTAAAAAAAATTTTTTTTGGTTTTGGTGCACAAAAAGAACACTGTACTAGAGCCTAGAAATCTGGACTTTTTGTTCTGATTCTGATTAAAGAGAGTGAGAGAGCAAGACCTTGTCACTATATCACTCCTTGATTTTACTAACAAAGTAGGAGATCCACGGTAGCCAAGTCCACAAAGACCCCGCCTGTTATATATTCAGATGAAGCTGAGAAGTCTTCAGTAGGAAATTTTAACTCAAGACACTCACTAGTAATCAGTAAATTTATTTTTGCAGAAGCACTCGAAGCAAACATAAAAGACTGAAGAGTATTTGAATAACGCCAATAAGCTTATCCATAAGAATAAAAAACAAAAAAAGAAAAGGATATAACAAAACCACAAGCAGGAGGTAAAAATATTCAGTATTCTTTATCATACTTTTCACTGAAAACGGTTTTATCCCCCTATAAATTGGTTTTATCAAAGGCTGTTTGATTCTTAAATCCTACTAGAAAATAGTGTTTATCCAAATATAAAAAATAAAGTTTATGTTGAGAAAAACTCTAGTTACTACTTTTCTTTTATAGCTAGCTGTAAAACCAAGTTCACATATAATTTCTGAATCCATTTTGACAGTCACAAAACAATTACCAAAATCTAACTGAAGCAGTACCAATTCTGTGAGAATTTTTACACCATAGTGAGAATTTTCAATCTGACAGAAACATTAAAAACCTGCAGTTTCTGCACATAAGTTCCCTCTAAGTATCAGGGAACACACCAAAATGTTTGGACAAGAGACTAAACCTAGAAATATATGAATATCCTGTAACTTCCTCTACATTGAAGTACAGAAATCAGCTAAAAGCAACCATCTCAAAAAAAAAAAATAAATAAAAGAACCTTTCAAGATTATAAGAGAGAGAACAAGAAACAGTAGTTCAATGACAAGTTATTAACCCTGTAATCACATCTCATTCACCTGAAACAGGCTACAGATTTTTTTGGGTGAAAATGAAACCCAGAGAAGCACTATTAATAACACAAAAGAATACCGATCACAAATATCCATCTTATTCTGTTTATAGTTGGTAAAACATTACCATAAACCAGAAAGGGAAAAATGGGTATGACCAGAATTATAATACACTCACCTATCTGACTGAAATATAAAAGGAGACATTTACACTACCAATACACAGGTACATTAAGGCAACAATCAATAAGGAATGAAAAATGTGCCAAACCAAAAAAGTTTATCAAAAAAATCAGACTGCACTTTTATGATAAAAAAGCATTTTTTTAGCTATTAGCCAACGTGCTTTTAGCTAAGTGCCAATGTGCTTTTTAAAATACCACTTTCAATTCTAGTTATTAACAAATTAAAATTTTAAAATCTTACACTTCCTGGACTAAATCTAGCTACTATTAATATTAATAGGGACTTTTAGAGTACAGGACTCAGAAGAATTTTCACAGGAAACCATTTACTAGGAAAAAAATACTAAAAGGAAGAAAACTACTTGGTCATTACTTCAAACTGATGAATACACTACAATAAATGAAAGTAATAAAAAAATTAATAATTAATAGGTGGCTTTCTAGCTAAATAGTAAGAATGTAACTTGTTTTATAATATACCCAGTGTCTCAACATCAACATCGGTGCATGCCTAGGAAAAAAAAATGACACTAACATTAAATTAATAATAACTAAGAAAAATCAGAGACTAAAATATAAGGGCAATCTTTCAAAAGACAAAAATGTGAGAAAATGGTGACATTTTGCCAAAGAGCAGGCTCAAAGAAATCATTACTTCCTTTACACCTTTTAGTTCATACAAATAATATAAGATATGCTCTTTAAGAATAACAAAATAACATTGCTGCAGTATTTAATGCATTCAAAACCCAATGTTATTTTATTCAACTAATTTTACATTCCCATTGGAAATAAATTATAATCTAGCCTGATAAGGAAAAAGTGATGAAACAGAGTAATTTTATCAAAGTATCTAAGTGAGAATCATGGTCATAATTATTAAGCTATTGTTTCAAACCCAGCTCTCAAGAAATTAAGCTATCACCTCTCAATCACTGTTCAATGTTTACTTGTGGCAAGCTGCCCTGCCTTAAAAACATGTCAGTGCTTTCTGACCCACTTTAAGTATGTTCTTTTCCCAATCCCAAATCACTGAGAAATTTCTTCTCCCTCCACTGTATTTCTCACCACTAGAGAATGTCTTATCAAAATCAATCTCTCACCTTTCTAAATCCTGGCGATGCGCCAGCTCTGCCCTATGAGATATGAAATTGGAAAGCCTTTCCTTACACAAGCAGAGCTCCAGCACATATCCTTGGACAGATGGAACTAAGGATGCCTTTTCCACCAGCAGTCAGCTTCTTCACAAACAAAATTCCTATAGCCATTTGAAACACTTACAAGATCACTGCATTGTATCAGATTAAGATCATGCGTCAAACTGCCTGAGTTCAAATCTTGGTATGACCGTTTACCAACTATGTGATCCTGGACAATTACTTTCTCTCTGTGCCTCAGTTTTCTCACCTTAAGAGTGAGGATAACATTTACAGGGCTGCTATGAGACTTGAAATATACGTCTGGACTGAATAACTGCTCACCAAATATTAACACAGTTACTTACAAAATTTCCAGAAAGAGAAAAATGGTTATGTAAAAACACAAAATGCCTATGCAAAATAACCATTTTGGTGGCAAACCAATCGTATTTGTCTATACTGTAGATACCTCATAAGTTATCACTAAGGCCAAAGTTATAAACTGATTAAATTTTGTCTGATTATATCTGACAGAAGTCCTAGTTTAAAAATTTAGGCTATAGACTATAGAGAATACAAAATACTTCATCTGTTTGGCTTTAACGTCAGTGTGTGCTTGAGGAATAAGTACAAACTGCTTTTTCTATTCCCACAGAAGTTTAGATAAAGGTTCAAGACACCATTTGGTATGTTATCCACTAGCCAAATGGGACTATTAAAATCTCAATTAAGTAAAATTAAATTATGAAAATTCTTCATTCACACTAGCCACATCTGAAGTGCTCAGTTCACACATGGGGTAGACATCACACATTTCTAACACTGTATAAAGTTCTTTTGAACAGAACTCGTGTAGACAGAGCCCTGGAGGAGCAACACTTGCTCTGGCCTCCGTGATAGTTTTGCGTTCAGTGAGTGGTGTCAGAAAGAATATGCTGATGCGGTGCTTTGCTAGAGGAGGTAAAGTTGAAGACCAAACTGGTCCAATGGAAGGTCCAATTGACTTCCAATTTCTATCTTCTCATTAGAAGACAATGTCCTATACCTATTTGTCCAGGTACTTCAAGCATAAAGGAAAAAAGGTATCACTTTTTACTCAGTCATACTTCCTCCCCTTTCCCCTAAGACCAATCTATTATCTTTGTGAAAGATCAAACATGCTAGAAAGGTTGTTTACCAATGCAGAATAACAGCTGAGATTATATTAAGTAGTTGTGTGGGAAACAAATGGCTTATGTTTCTCACCATGCCAAACCACCTACTGTCCAGATGCAGGAGGATAAAGAAGTACGCTGATTCAGTTAGACCCAAGAACTCTGAAAACCTGAAGGATCACTTCTTTTTTTTCTCATCTTGTTCAAAGGAATGCTGAACATAAAGGATCTGATTTACCCAAATTATAATTTGACAATTATAAAATCACTAAGGAAGTCACCACAAACAGCTACAAGAGATAGGATTATAACCATCTTGCCAAATCTGGGTCAAGGGAAATAGAGTAATTCTTAAGGACTAGAAGACTAAAAAAGACCCAGTATTACCTAGCTCAATGTATTGCCCGCACAGAGATACCTCAAGCTAAGTTCATAATTTGTTTAATATTGCCAATGTGGTATCTTGCTGGAACAAAGATTAGATTATTTAATAGTCTAAAATCTGCATTGCTTTTAATGTAATTTTATTCTAAATTTTAATGTTGCGGAAGTATTCTTAGCAATATCTTACCTTAAAATTTATTCTTTCAAAAATCAGCCCTCTCTGAAGTATTAGAAGAACCCCGAAAGTATCAAACTAATATTTGTAAAACACAAATATTCTGAGGTTGGGTTGCATTATAATGAAAAGATCCAGAGAAGACTGCCAGATTTAGCAAATAAAAATATAGGATGATCTCTTTGGGCTATTTTTTGCAACTGCATATGAATCTTCAATGATCTCAAAATAAAGTTTAAAATTCTGCTAAATTTGAATTTTAGATAAATAAGGAACATTTAGTATACGTTATGTATATCTGGGGTATACAAACAAAACAAGTTATTTGTTGTTTATCTGAAATTCAAATCTAACTGTGTCTTGTACTTTATTCTGCTATACTAGACCCTAAAGTATCAGTCTTCAAGGAATCTGGAAAGGCAAAAGTGGAAACTGACAAAATCTGAAATCACAATCACTATGTAGTAAATATAGATGCACGGTGAGAGAGGTGTGCCTTTAAAACAAGCACAGATGTGCCTACGAGAGCAAACCCTAAGCCTCTGAATCTAAAGCCAATGGCAAGAGAATCTTCTTGCAAGAATTTTCTACATAAGTTATACTCACATTAGCTCCCATTCTGTTAATTTTATCCTGCTGACACAAATCCCAAATAGTGCCAGACTTGTGACTCTTCACCCCCTTGAAGGAACTCAGAGTAAGGGAAACCAGAAATGCCTCCTGATTCTGTTTCTGCAGAAGGAGTAGGCAGTCATGTAGCCCTTGGCCCATCCACTGCTGTTCAGATCAAAAGTTTTTGGTTTAGCAGTACCTATACGTATAAGCCAAAATCCTGACTACGGTTCTTCTAAGGAACTTCTAGAAACAGTTCAAGACACCTGTCTAACTGGAGTTTAACCACTAAGTAAACCTGTTTGGAAAAGTCATTGAAAAAAACTAACCCAATCTTTTATAAATATCTTTGCCATTACACAACTCAAACAAATATAATCTCATACTCATAAAAATATTTAAGACATAAATATAAGGTTAAAGCTATAAAAATATATGCATTATATAACCACAACAAATTCAACAGTTCTGATAACAGGAAGCTACCTACCAGGTAAATCAAACCCAAATGTCTCTAATGTGCCAGTACACTGAAAGGAAAGAGATCTATGGTGAAACAGAGAATACTTGTCATCCCAAAAGAAATGTAATAAATTCTCACTTAACAACCTTGACAGCTTCTTGGAAACTGTGACATTAAACAAAATGAAGTACATAACTCATCACATCAGTAAATGACAATTAAAAAAAGTACGAGGACTAGAAGTCATGGAATATATAGTCTGGTACAGTGCTTGCTATGTGTCAACAAATTTTGTTTTATGAAGTTTTTTAATATTTAATTTTATTTACTTATTTATTTTTAATTTGTACATTCAAGCTGGGGTACAGGCCAAAGGCGTGGGGCGGCGAGAGGGTTCACCAGAGACGGAGAGGGTAGCAGAACAGGCAGATCAGAAATACACTGCTGAGGGGAGCAGCGGGCAAGGCAGGAGAGGTCTACCTCGCCATGTGGGATTCTCCCCGGCCAGGCGTCGAACTTGCATCGCCGCTGCCGACAGCTCCACAGCGAAGCGCTTAACCGCTGTGCCACCGGGGAGGCCCAATATTCAATTTTAATGCTCAAAAACAACAAACCGATTTATGACATTAGGGTACTAAATAAAGGTCACAATATAAAAATCAGGGAACTAAACCACATCTTAATGCTTATATCAAATACAGACCAACTTTCATTATAGTAAGTCAACTTTATACTCTGAGATAATATTATCTCTCTTGGAAGTAAGTTCTTAGAAAGGAAATATACTTTGAATTCAAGTAATTCACTTTTATTTACAAAATACTATTTTAAATACCCAGAAAGAGGAAATCATATTTGCTTATTAGAAGTTTTTCTGCCACAGTACTGCTAATGTAAGATAACCTGTAATAAATATGTTAGCTCACATCTGTTTAAAAGGTGTTAATATAAAAATGAAATTCATAGCAAATGGAATTTCATTTTAGAAAACCAATGAATATATATTTAAATCCAAAGTAAGCTCCTTACTAAAATAATGCCTCCATTTAGAGAACTTCCTGTCACAAAAGTGATATTCAAGATCTACTATCTGTATTCTTAAAGAATAAAACAAAAAGTATTCATGTAGTACCATAAAACATCAATAAAGAAGAATCATGGGTAGAGAGAGATGCAATTCAAATCAAAATCCTCTGGAAAACATCTGCATTTCTGTACTGGGTGTTGAGTTTTCTTTTAGAACTTTCACATCTAATTACCTTTAGACAAGAAGGGTTATTAATCTTCCTTTTACAAATGGGTGTGCATCAGCTCTTAAAATCCATACATAATAAAAAGAGATGAGCAGGAGAAAAAGACAAGTTAATCTATAATGTGATACGGGAAGAACACAGTGCAAACATTCTAAGTCCATGCTGTCCATTACAGTAGCCATTACCTATTGTGCCTCTTAAAGCATTTACAAAGTGGCTATTCTGAACTGAAATATGTTCTAAGTATAAAACACACACCAGATTTCAAAGATAATGTACCCCCCAAAAAGGTAAAAAAGATCATTAATAATTTATACGATTGACATGTGGAAATAATTTTAAATGCATGAATGAAAATATATTAAAATTAATTTCACTTATTTCCTTTTAATTTTTTAATGCGGTCACTCAAAACATGCAAATTACATGTGTGGCTTGCATTATATTTTCATATGACGACACCGTTACAAATAGAGTTCAAATGATTTTCCTCATTTTCAATCATTCCTAAATTAGTCTTTAAACAAAGATTTTTTTATGAATTAATATGTATCTTCCAGTTTAAACAATCTGTATTTCCTGTCATTCTTCATACATTTCCTTACAACCTCTTAGAATACTTTGCTAATGAGAGTAAACAACACAAAACAAACATATTAACACAAAACAGAGACTATACTGAAAAACATATCAGAAGACAACAGTATATTGTTTAACATACTAGTGGCACACTGTCAACAACGGACTGATACAGTTTCTTTAAAACAGAAATCTGATAAAACAAATTCATTTCCAAGCGGTCAGTGAGTGGTAGGTTAACTTACAGTCACCTGAGTCTTAGAATTTTATTTGCCTGCTAGGTGTGGAAGGCCACTTCCAGCTAATGTCAACTTGCCTTCTATAATATTGTATTACCTCTTGCTTGTGATATTCAAGTCCTTGGAATCTCCACATGCAAATGCCAGGAAAGCACAACTTCCTTGTAAACTTCCATTATAAAAACACAAACACATGGAAAAACACTTCTTTTAATTAAGTCACCAAAAGTTAACAGAAAAGGACAGCAACATCTTACCAGAGATTAAACAAAAAAATCCATATTTGAAAATAGTGTATTAACAGATTTGAAGGTGAAGTACATCCAGATCACTCTCCAGAAGCATGCATCTGTCAATGAGTTAGCCCCCACCACTCAAATTGCAGACTAATCTGTGACCTCTAAATCCTAACTCCTCTTTTCAATACCCTGCAGAGATTTTCCACTGCCCTTACATGTCAGAATCCTTACCTTGTTTTGAGAGGCCTCATTCGGCTACTTCAGTCCAAATCTCTACTGTTCCCCTCCACTTCTGTGCCTATTCCTTCCATTATGTTTGAGCAAACCTACTTATCTGGTATTCTATCAACCAAACCCATCTCCAAATGATCTCTTTTGTAACACTTCCACTTCTTGTTCCCTACACATTCACAGTAGGGAAAAAGACTTCTAGGACTTAAAGCAAAACACAACTTTATGTTTCTCTTCCCTAACTATTTATAAGAAGCTTTTAAAATTCTACTTTTAACAGGCAAGCTCTTAACTTTCTAGAGTTAATTTTCTCCCACCTACTTCCTGAATAAGTGACATACATTACCTTGTTTTTTTTCACACTGATTTGCATTAAATTTAAAATTCTAGAGCTTGGAAAAAACTGAATCCCCTAAACGAAAAATTCTCAATCCCAGAGTCTGTAAAACTCTGGAAAAGTTACACCAAGAAGTATTTTTCAGAGCTGCTTTCAGCAGGCTGAATCTTGCTGTCTTTATTATTGATTTGAGCTAACTCTTTATGTGTAATACATATTCTTGCAGATGAAAACATTTTTCCGGTGTGTTAAAATTTTCCTTTACACAGCACAAGAGTTCTTCATTCTTATTTTACATAATGGAATTTCAATCCTCTCCTTTATGGTTTTGCTCATAGATTCAAAATTAAAGTTAGTCTTCAGGGTCTAATCATGGCCACCACACTGCACAATTCTATAAACTACCTTTTACTCTGTGTGCTGCGCTTGTTGAACATGTAGCACAGTATGAATGGCACCCCCTGGAGTTGTGCATTGTGAATGTTCTGGATCAACCAAAAATACATATGCCCACTTTCCAAACTCTTCCAACAATATGACTTTTTACAATACAGTTAAGATTTTTATTCTACTGAACCTTAATATTGTAAAAGCTGTGAGATTCACAATTTGTAAATTATCACTCATTCTTCCCATTATCATTTTGTAAGTAGTGCTAATTCCATGTTTTGGAAAGTTAATTTAATAAATTGTCCTTAGAAGTGTTATTCAGTATACTGAGTTTCAACTTGAGGCTACCACTATTAACAAAACTTTAAAAAAATGTATTTGTGACTAGCGCAAAGTCTCACAATTACTTTGTGGGAATGAATCTTGAACCTTATTTGTCTACTCAAATTGCTTCAGATGTATTTGAAAAAAAAAAAGGTAAGTATTTTTTTTTGGAGAGGAAGGGCTATATCTGACTCTGCCTTCCTAATATTTATACTTTTTTAGACTTTATATTACAGTCATATAGTCATTACGTCTACTATAGCTGGCTCTCCCCAACCCAAATTTTTTTTGAATTTTTTTAAAGATTTATTTATTTATGCATACAAGCTGGGGTACAGGTCAGAGGCGTGGGGTGGCAAGAGGGTTCACCAGAGACAGAGTGGGAAGCAGAACAGGCAGAGAGGCGGAAATGCACTACTGAGGGGAGCAGTGGGTGAGGCAGGAGAGGTCTGCCGTGCCATGTGGGAATCTCCCTGGCCGGGCATCAAACTCGCGTTGCCACTGCCAACAGCTCCACAGCGCAGCGCTTAACTGCTGCGCCACCAGGGAGGCCCCCCAACCCAAATTTTAAAAAACTGTTCAGAAGTATTTTCAATACATAGAAGACTGGCTTTGTATTAAAGAGAACAGTTAATAAAGTTACTACTTTATTATTAACTGTTATTTTTTTTTATTATTATTTTTTATTAAAGTTAATACTTTAATAAAAAATTCTCTTCCACATTTATGTTTAAGTTGATAGTTAAAATATAATAAATGATGTTCACTATCACAAATGATTAAGGAAATGCAAATCCAAACCACAATCAGATGCAACTTCAAACCTACCAGGATGATTATAATTTTTAAAAAATTGAACTACATAAAAATAACAGAAAATAAGTATGACAAGGATGTGGAAAAATTGGAACTTTCATAGGTTGTTGTTAAGCAAGCAAATGGTATAGCCTTTGTAAAAAGCAGGTTGGAGGTTTCTCAAATAGTTAAACAGAGAAATATCTTGTGATACAGCACTTTCACTCTTAAGAATATATCCCTAACAAACTGAGAGTCACAGGAATTAAATGACTTGCTCAAAGTCTCATAGTTATTTGGTGGGGCTGAATCTTGAACCATATTTGTCTACTCCAAATGCAGGTATTCAAACAAATGCCTGTACATAATTCAAACATGTATTCAACCACATGCTTATATATCAATATTTATAGCCACTATTCACAGTAGCCATAAGGTGGGAATGATCCAAATGTCCATAACTGATGAATAGATAAATATACTTAATGTTTTTTTTTTTTTTGTACTGTGTATTTTTTGAGAGGCTGAATGATTTTTATTCCTTAGCTTACTGCTGTGCTATGTCAGGGGACTGGGAACTGCCATTCTTGGCAGCCTTATAACAAATTTCCTTTGTTTGAAGAGTATTATTCTCTCCTAATAAATGGATGCTATTGGTTTTTACAATTGTAATACTTCTATCCACTGAGATTAAATAATTGTCGTTTTAGTGTATTATTGTTATGTTTAAGGATTTAAATCACACTTGCCTCAAAACATGCTTAAGATAGGCGGGGGAGTGTCCTAGTAAACTAAAGATAATTGGGAAGCTGGACAGAAGATAATAAGGAGAAAAGAATGACCAAGTTAAATCTCTAATCAAGATTAGAGATTTATAAAAAGGAGTAGTTCAGTCTGAGGCAGTAGATTAGCAGAAAAATCCTGTTAAGAACAGATTTTCCTGTAAATGAAATTTGCCAATAATTAAAAGATCAAAGAAATATGCAGAGATACATATTTGCAAGTTGATACATGTTGCAGTTGCAACTTAAGTTCCTTGATAAAATTTTAATTACTATGCTATTTCCTGTCAGGTTTGGGGAAGTATAAAAAAGTAAAATGCTAAAGAAAGACACCAATTTTTTGTACAGAAAATTAAAAAATGTAGTGAAATCATGTACATCTGTCAGGATAAATTTTACATAAGAAATCTATCACACTAAGCATTTGGATATAAGACCTGAAACCATAAAATACATAGAAGAAAATTTCATTGATGCATCTGGATACTAAAATGGCAAGAGAAACAAAAACAAACATAAACAAATAGGACCATATCAAACTAAAAAGCTCTTGCACAGGGAAAGAAACTTAACATTAACAGAAAAAACTAGTTACTCAATGACAGCAAGTATCTGCACAACTTATATCCAACAAGGACCTAATATCCAAGATCTATAAAGAACTATAAAACTTAACAAGAAAATGCAATCAATAAATGGGCAGATCTAAATCTTCTTATTTCTCCAAAGACATACACAGTGAGCTATCCCTCACACCTGTGAGAATAGGTTATACCAAAGACCAGAAACAAAAAGTGTTGGTGACCACCTCACACCTGTGAGGATGGCACACATTAAAAATACAGGCAACAACAAATGCTGGAAAGGATGTGGAGAAAAAGGAACTCTTCTACACTGCTGGTGGGAATGCGAACTGGTCCAACCACTATGGAAAGCTGTATGGCGATTCCTCAGACTGCTAAACATGGAGCTTCCATACGACCCAGCAATCCCACTTTTGGGAATTTACCCAAAGGATACAAAAACACTAATCCGAAAGGATACATGTACCCGTATATTCATTGCAGCACTGTTCACAATAGCAAAGGTATGGAAGCAACCCAGATGTCCAAAAATAGATGACTAGATCAAGAAGATGTGGTACAGATACACAATGGAATACTATTCAGCATTCAAAGATAAAACACATGCAATTTGCAGAGACATGGATGGAACTAGAGGGGATCATACTCAGCAAAATAAGCCAGAAAGAAAGAGAAAAATATCAAATGGTTTCACTTACAACAGGACTATCAGGAAACCAAATAGGAGAGAGATAAAATGGAGTAGAAAAGACACAAGGGACCACGGAGATGGATCACCGGTGAATTGGTGGTGGGTTACCCAAGGGGAATACAAAATGTAAAAGATATAAATAACAATAAAAAAAAAAGGTGTCGGCGAGTGAGGGTGTAGAGAAAAATGAACCCTTTATACTACCAGTAGAAATGTAAACTGGTACAGCCCCTAAAAAACAGTAGGGAGATTTCTCAAGATATTATGAAGAAATCTACCATGTGATCCAGCAATTCCACTCCTAGGTATCTATTCAAAGACTATTAAAACACTAATTCAAAGGGATATATGCACTCCTAAATTTTGCAGCACTATTTACAACAGCCAAGTGCCGTGCCCAACAAAGATATGGTGTGCACACGCACACACACACACACACACACACACACACACACAAATATGGAATACTATTCAGCTACAAAAAACGATGAAATCTTGCCACTTGAGGCAATATAGAAAGAGAGGAGATTATGCTAAGCAAAGTGAGTTAGAAGGAGAAAGACAAACAAGATTTCACTCATATATGGAATAGCAAGAAAGGAACAGACAAAACCACACCAAAATAAGCCCACAGAATCTGACTACAGAACTGACCTAACAGAGGAGAGGTGGGGGTGTTGAACAAAGGGGAAAGGGTGCCCAGTAGACTGAAGTGGAGAATTATTGGTCTTTTGGTGCTAAGGCGTGGAATAAATACATTTGAGGAAATGTGAAATTATACCCCTAAAACATATACAATGTTGTAAAACAATTTTACCACAATAAAAAAAATTATCAAAAATTAAAAAAACAAAATCTATCACAATTACAGTTTTTTAAATTATATCAATAGCATTATGATTTAGTTTATTACTGAAAGTAATGCTGCAGGCAGCTGGAAATGGAGAAAAGTGTGGTTTCTGATGGCCATATAATATAATACAGAGAGGAGTCTTACTAGCAGTAGTCAGCAGAGCCCCAAGAATGTTCAATATCTTCCAAGGTAAGGCACAACCAAGCCCAAAATAACATGTGGGTCTCTGATAAGAAATACTGCACGTAGACAAGCTGCTTTTAAATTGCTTGTTTTGAACATTTAGATAACAGTACAGTTCATTTTCAAAATCAATTCTTGTGATAAATTAACTTGACTCTCCTAAAGGTCTTTGCATTCCACTGTGATCTAATGCTTCAGTTTAATTCAGAACTTAAAATGGACCTATAATTGTAATAAAGATACTTCAGTTTATACTGATAGGAAGACTTGTTAATTATCCCTCGACAAATGATGAAGGGGTAGCTAGAAGAATGTTTTATGTTTTAAACAATAGCTTCAGTAAGTATTCAGTTTTCAAAATAATACCTGAGGCAATGTATTAAATGCATGCATTTGCATTTTTTACCACCAAATATGCCCATGCAATATTTATACATACAAAGTTTCCTAATGTAAAGCAATTTATGTTGAAATTATTTAAAATTGAAAAGGTCTACAGGATTATAGCTATATTTTTAAAGATTTATTTATTTATGCATACAAGCTGGGGTATAGGCCAGAGGTGTGGGGTGGTGAGAGGGTTCAGCAGAGACAGAGTGGGGAGCAGAACAAGCAGATGGACGGAAATACACTGCTGAGGGGAGCAACGGGCGAGACGGGAGAGGTCTGCCGCACCATGTGGGAATCTCCCCAGCTGGGGCTGTCACCGCTGCTGACAGCTCCACAGCGCAGCTCCTAACTGCTGCACTACCAGGGAGGCCCGGTCTATAGGATTATAATGGCAATACACAGAGAAGTATGGCAGTATAGAGAAGTATGACAATTGACTGAAACAAATATGAGTTCACAATGATTCTGAAAAGGATCATAGGAAACCAACTCATTACTTTGGGAAAAAGAAGAAAAAGCAAAACTAGTAAGCAAGAAATAAGCATTTATCCTGCCTTTACTTAACCTGGATGACCAAACAGAAAATGTGTTTAAAGTATCTTTTTAGAAATGTTTTCAAGTAACTTAATATCACATAAACATCAGGTTTCCTATCTTTTCTCAGGAAGGCACACCAAAACTGAAATAGTTTTGTCAAAAAAGAAAAGAACAATGAGACCTAAATTTGATCAAGTCTCTTGACCAGTTCCCAAATTACAGGAAATAATGAACACAAAGATATTAAACTATGCCAGACAGATGCAATAAGCAAAATTCAGACTCTCAGAAACACAGCACAAGTTTCTTCATTAAATAAGTTACAAAAAAATTATTTTGAGGAAAAAAGAGGAAATTCACAAATTAGAAGAAATAAAAGACACATCACAATGTGTCCACTTTATTTGGATACTGATTCAATTAAGTTAATGGGAGAGGGAGGTTGTCTAGGACATCCATGAGACATTTGCAAATCTGAACAACAGTTAAGAAATTAAAAAAGCAAAGTTTAAGTACAGTAATGACACTGTGGCTAAATGGTTTTAAAAAAGTTAAAATGAATACTTGTCTTTTGAAAATGCACAGTGAAATATCATTATTAAAAACATAAGTGAAATGATTTGGATATATAATATGGGAAAGTGAAAATGATGGTGTCATAGATAAAACAAGGTTGGTCGTGGGTTACTAAGCACTGAAACTGGGTGAAGGCTACATGATGGTTCATTATAGTAGTCTATCTGTTTCAAGTTCTCCATAATAAAAAGCTAATTTAAAAATATTAAAGAACCTCAGCAGGAGGGAAAACTGATCATTTGCAACATGTTTATCTGAGGGTTTAAAAGAGAGCAAAACAAATACTTGGCATAATCATCTAATGAATATGGGGATATTAAGCATCTGGAAAGATATAACAGAAATGTCTTTAAAATTTTAAACAAACATTGGTGTAAATAAGAAAATCTAAAGGTTCACTAAACCTGCAATTGAATTCCACATGCATGAAACCCTTTAAATGACAAACTTTTCCTCATTGTGATAGCCGGTAAATTTACTACAAGTATCTATATCACAAATCCAACAATTACCAAATACCCTTAAAACAAAGTCTGAAGCAAAAATAAAACCATAAAGCCAAGGCTTTATGTTACCTCCTATATTTTGTTATTGCTACTGTTTAAATTGAGAAGACTACAGGAAAGCAATAGGAAGTCATAAAAAACATGTAGCCACAATTTTCTGAGATCAGTTCTCCTAGGGACCCTGAATAAATGGATTCTTGACCTACTAAAATTTAATGTGAAAAAATGATCTATTTGTAAAAGACCTATAAGATTGTAAATGGCAAAATGAACTACAAATAACCACCCTCAGAAAGGGAATGAACAGTGTTTAGAGAAAGTGAGACACATAGATGTAAAAGGAGAATATCATCATCATGATTTATAAGTAAAGGAAAATAAAAAGGTAACAAAATTCATGTTTCCCTTGGCCTTTCATTTAGACCAAAACATGTGGAGCTATACTCCCCAAAGTAATTTCAGACTAGAGATATCTTTATTCTTCCCCAGACAAGACAGAAGTTAAACAGAATGACAAAGTATATTTGCTCTGGGACAGTGAAGCAGCAAGAAACTTTGGAATGACATAACTGGTCCAAATCCAAAGAGAAGCAGACTAAACGTTGAACAGTAAATGAACACTGCAGTACTGTGATTCCTCTCAAAGTTTTGCCTGTTGCAAATAACCAAAGAATTAAAATAACACATACACCAAGGAGCAAATAGAGAGAACCTGGATTTAAAAAAAAATCCAAAACTCTGGAAATTTGATCCTCACTGTTGATGTTATTCCTAAAGTCAACACCTTTCTACTGACCATCAAACCCAAAACAGGGACTATAGACAAGCTTGTGCTGTTTACATACACACCTTAAAAAAAAAAAAAGAAGTCAACAGAACACGACCTTAGAATATAACTTTAATACTGTATTATACAAGCAAAGATTTGATTCATGAAGCCCATTAATCAATCTAAAATGAACTATATATACTGGCAGCTCACTCTGAGAACATTACGCATGTTTTGCTAAGTGGACCAGATGCTCTTTCAAAGAGACTAGTAAGAAAAAAGCAAATCCCCAAACTGATAGTCTGGGAATAACTTCTGAATAAGTATAGGAAAAACAATGATTAAATGAACTATGAAACAATATTAAACAAGACAAAATTAAGAGGGATCTAATACAGAGTCAAATTTCTGAAAAAGGTCAATTCTGGTACCAGTATTTGAACATAATAAAATATGCATTTCCCTGAGAAATCAGCATTACAATTCTCCTAAAATCCTATGTGATTGGTGCTTTTCTCCATAAGCTAGAAGTTCTCATGTGCAGAGATATTTTTCCAACTTCAAAGCAATTCATAAACAAGAAAGGCTTCACAATACCCCAGAGGGGGGAAAAAAAAAAAGAGGTAGATTTAAAGTTATTTCTTTGCCCACAGGAAAGCCATACCACAAAGAGAAAAGAGATACGCCTTTTTCGTTATGATGATATTCAATGCTTGACCTTCTTGCTTATAAGAAAAGAGAACAGAGCAAGAAAGCAACTTGGGGAATGCTCCCTGAAAAGAAAATGCATGTAAATGATTTTAAAACTCAGGAAGGAGAGCCTAACAACCCGGAGTCAAAGAAGGAAACTGTCTCATCTCCAATCACCACTTGGACATAACTTACAAGTTCTAAAACCCTACAGGGATAATATTTCGGATACCTCAAAAAACTAAAAGCATATAAATGGGATAATCAGACTTATAATAAGCACGCACCCTCAGACCAACTCGGAATACTTTTTACCAGATTTCTCAAGTAGTGCAGCACAAAAACAAAAGTGTTTAAAAAGTAAGCCTAGATTCTTGTCCTGGATCTTTTACATATACACTACAAATGTGATATTCTGCAACCTTCTCAACTCTCAGATTCCATTTTGAAGTCTAAACAAGAATGATACTAACTTTATAGGATTGTTTTGGGAATCAAATATGTTATTATATAAATGATATAATCCATTACAGTGCCCGTCTGGGTGCCCTTTTATTTCCTTTTTCTTCTTTTGAAGTAAAAGTAAAAAGCTTCCCATTTATAGACATCATAACGTTTGTGGACGAAAAAATGATTCCTCATTGAATATGAATATGGTCCCCCACATTTCCAGTCACCCTGCAGTTAAAGTAAGCTGCATGATTTATGCCTTACCTACAAGCTGGCACATAGGATCTACAAGCTCTCCTACCTGGACACACGTCCCAAATAACAGAGCTACAATACGCAAGCAGCAGAGATCCAAGTCAACACCTGGACAAACTACCCAGCAGAGTCCCTGAACCTACAGTGGACTTCAAATGGATGAAAAGAAAGAAGCACTTTCATTTATATGTCATAAACTTTCTAGGTTGTTTGATAATGCAACATAGCAAAATATATAACTTTTACAGCCTAGTTGCACTCAAATACTACAAGACAGAATGCATACATAAAAATGGCAAGTCTATGTTAAGTGTTAAAAGATACTGTCCTTTCTGTGCAATTTTGTATATTTAGAATGAATGGGATGATTAAAACATGCTATTGATAACAAGGTGGAAAGCAATCCAATATCACAGAACCTAAGAAGAAACTGATACTTCCAGTTTCACCTCAAGGGGAAAAATCTAAAATTAAGACTCTCAATTTTTTTCTAGTTAAGAACACAAATTATACAACAAAGAAAAAGCAATGATCCAAAAATAACTGAGGACCTAAAAACAGCTATTAGGAAACGGGTTAAAGAAAGGAAAGAACAAGACTTTTAAAACACCCTTTCATCATGAGTAAGTAGCTGTAGTTATTTGTCATTGTAACAGGTAGCAAAGGAGCACAATTGCTTACACACCACTCTGGAATACCAAAAATTCTAAAAACATCAAAGGTTTTTTAAAATAAGTTTGGGGCAAAATAATTTGGCAGCAACATCATACAGGTACTAACTTGAAACTTTCTGCAATCTCTATTATCCCACTCAGTATGAATATACATTTTTCGTGTAGCACTAAGTTTATACAGAATGTATTTGATTATGTAGCGCTGCCCCCAGATCCTGCTGGGAGCATTACATAAAATATAACCAAAACATCGTATTTCCTTTGTAAAATCTAAAAACTCCTGCATTTAAAAACATACCTGACACTACTGATTTAAAATAAAGGACTGTGGACTTGGAACATCAATAGAGATAAATAATCTCTACATTGTCTTAATGACAGAAACAAAAACCATGTGAAGAGCATGGCTTTCTAACTTGCTGCAATTCACTCAATGTGAAACTGAACTCTGATGATTTTCCAAGGGTACCTCTCCTTGATATATCCAGCAGAACACAGATACAACCAGCCTAAAAGTTAGACCATGCGAGGGTCTCATAATCTGAATTTCTCAAAGTGAAAACACTACTTACTGTAAGCCTTTGTGGCCTTAACAGACCATAATTTAGCACACGCTCAAGGTAGCCATTCTTGTGGTTTCAAGTAAAAAATAATACACACATTTGTCAGATATCAGAAAAAAAAATGTAAACTATATAGCATGAAGAGGAGTGGGTTGTGGGGACACCAGCTCTGAGGAAGGTGTAAAAGAAATTATTAAGCAAGCATCACTAAAAAGGCAGGAAAATGTTAAGCAGCAAAATACTCATGAATTCAAAAGGCAAGGTACTGGAATAAATAAATATCTGCACCAAGATTTCTCAACCTCAGCACCACTGACATTTTAATCCAGATAATTCTTCATTGTGGAGCTTTGTCCTACACATTGTAGTGTATTTAGCAGCACGCCTGACCTCTACTGTCTAAATGTCAGTAACAGCCCCTAGCTTCTCCCCACCCCAACAGGCTCACTACCTTCCCAAGTTGTGAAAAGCAAAAAAAAAAAAAAAATCTCCAGGAATTACTAACTAACCCCTAAACTGGGCAAAAGCAAGATTAAAAGTTTAAAGATGTTTCTTCTTCCAGTTCAAATGCAACATCAAATATACTTCCCTGTCAAAAGAGGTAAGGGAAGAATAACAAATCATTCTTATTTCTCTAGATTTACAAGTGGTTTTCTAATGTTTTTAATCTCAATTTTGTAGTGAAGTTCTCCATTCTAAAATATGAATACCTTTATACTCAAGCAAGAAAAATTTGTGTTATTTTCTTATAACTAAACATATCCATCTGTTGTTATAGCAACTAATTCTTCAAGGAGAGAATAAGGTTACCTTAATAAAAAAAGAAAATCAAACAAACTAGGAGTCTTGCATATAGCTGCAAAGTAACCATACTTTAAATGAACATATTTTTCACCCACTTTCCAATTGTATTACCTGCACTGAAATTTAGTAGATCCCTAATAAAAATGTGACCTTTTTAGGAAAAATATTACTTTCAATTGCTGCATTCTTTTGGAAAAAGTTATTAGTCACAACAGCACTGAGTCCTCCTCCTAAACTGTCATATATAAGAAAAATAACTAAGCTTACTGTGATTATCAATTTCCCTTCATAATAAAAACAGTAGCTAAATGCCATTGAATAATCATGTTAAAAATGACAATTACAAAAAAAAGTTAAACGTACATGGAATTTTTAATAATTTTCTCCAATTCAAAGTCACTGTTTTGCCTAGAATTTCTAGTCCTGCCAATTGCACAGACTTAAATTTATGTATTAATTTTAACAAATCTTCAGTCAAAGCACTATGTGAAAAGCTACAAAATGTATAAAACAATTCATCTTTCAAAGGAACTCTAATTCTACAGAAGGTAAACAACTGAATAACTACAGCATCAGCATGAACAAACTATTATGATTAGTGATGTCAAGCCAACTATATTATTAGCTTGCTGGAAAATAATACATCATTGAAAATTATCAGCAATGCCCAAGCCCCCAGAAAATTTCTCATGATTTCTGAGGTTTATGCTGATGGCAAATTTTAATTAATTGATAACAAACTACTATGTACCAGTAGATGACCACACATCAGTTTAGGGTAGAAAAACACCATCAATCAGAGTAGTTCTGCATTTATCCATTTACAAATCAAGTTTCCAATTAAGATTTAATCTTTATAAAAAGGGAAGTCTGTGGATATTTTTTTTGAAGAGTTGAAATAAGAATTGCATGATTAATTAGATACAATTTAATTTTATAAAATAGGGTTCTTTCACACTGCACAACCTGTCTCATACAAATAAAAATAAACACAGAATCTATGTACATGTGTGGGAAGGAATAAAGTCAAGTACTCAAGAAATAGTTATGTATTTCCAACAATGTTATGTAGTTATTACATATTATTTTGATTAATGCCTGCCTTCACACATCAATTAGGAAAAAACTTCCAAAATCTCTCCTCAGATCCCCAACAAAGAACGAATGCTATGTTTAGATAACTGGTATCCTGTATCAATTCAGAATCTAAATTTCACAAATATTATAACAGTCTCAGTAAAACTGCAAACTCTTATGATGGGATATTTAAAAGGGAAAACATAACAACAGACCTTCTTCTAAACATTTTCATTATAACTTTCTGGCTGTTCAGCATTCCCTATGGCATTAAGGATCACTAACCTTACACATTTTTCTTTAAAGAGCATATAGTATTTATACTATAGTATATTATTACTATACATCTTTGCCCAATGTTCTTGGGTTAATTTTCTCTCATACTCCAGTTACAAAGATCTGTTCTTACAAATAACAAAAGATAGTTGTTTTATAAGTCCTCAATAAATAAATGCTCAACAAAAAGAAATTATTCCTGTACTAAGTATGTTTTGCTCTGGAGAAGATGCCAGCAAGGGTGAGGATGTGCTGCTAAACTGCAGCTCCTGTTGTAACCATGTTATGGCCACTTTATTGATCCAATTTACACTGTTACAAAACTTTAAGACATATTTAATCTTCATAACCAACCTATAATGGGAGTGGGGTGTCATTATCTCCATTTGACAGTTAAGGAAACTAAAACAGAATTATTCCATCTTAGGTAAGGTAACACAGCCAACAAGTGTCACACGAGAGTTTTAGTTCCAGTATCAGTGCTTTTCAGATCTTAATACACAAACAATTAATTTACTAGTGAATCTTGCTGAAATTCACATTTCAATTCAGTACTTCCTCAGTGGGAGAAGGAAGACTCTACATTTCTAATAATCTCCCCTTTGATGCAGATAGTCTTGGTCTGAGCATCTGAGTTTCTATCCTAGAAATCGGAGGCAGAGTTGATCACAATGAGATAATTAGGCTCATAAGCAAATTAGTGTCTCCAACTTCTTAGAACTTAACTGTTCCTTTTATAGTATTTTGTTTTTAAAAAGGAAGTTAGCAAAATCTGCAAGTATTATATAGCACCTACTTTGAAACTTTGCAAGTAAACATTATTGATACTGTTGACACAGTACTGCCTCTTCTAATCAGGTATTTCCTACATCAAAATACTTACAAATGATCCTAGGTATCTACATAGATTCAACCTGGACATACCAAAGAATATTTAAAAATGTTTATCTGTACATTCGCATTTATGGGAAGAATTAGAGGTTGAGTTAAAAATCTACCAATTTCCTAAAACTGCAGCTTATACCAGTGGAACCAAGGAAACAAGGACACCCTTTGGGAAAGATGACTATAAATGTCTTAATAGCACAGCATTCAGCAATTCTAGTCAATAAATTTAACTAAAAACAAAGAGGGAAATAGCCATAGAACAATTTTTCCTCATTTTCATTTATAGCCTAACATTGAATATGCAAAGAGAATACTAAAGGCTCTAAATAAAAATTATATCCCTACGATTAGATTATTTTGGTCTAAGGTACTCCATCCAATGCCTAAAAACTGAAATGGTATCCAAATATTGGAAGTAATATTTTATCCAAAAACTTTTATACTATCAGAAAAAAGAATATCAATGCCATCAAAATATATTCAAACATGTTTAAAGCCACACACTTAAGTCAAACTGTTACAGGGCAGCCCCAATGTAAAATGGGGTGCCTGGCTGTGGGTTCTCACCCGTGCGCTTAAAAGGGACTTAAAAGACTCAACTGCAGACACACACAATAAAATTAATAAAAGATTTATTTACAAAAGGGGAAGGGAAAAAGATAAAGAATAAATTGGTGAATGTGTCCTACCAGTTCCGCTGAGCTGGAATCTTAATAGCACACTCAAAAACCTGGCGATCAACAACCAAGAGCAACAGAGAGCCCAACGCCTCACATGCCTGGTCTAATATACCAAAACACCGTTGCTTAACTCCACCCTCAGTCCCCAGCATCCTTCCTTCGGTGATGATGGCATTACGGGATTCGTAGTCCTAGGTGTCTTGGATCTTTCTGGCTTGAGGTGGGGGTGGGGTCCTGGGACACTCCTCTTTCCTGAGGACCACCCTCTTACACACCCTAGTATCACGCTGGGTGTACATTAGACATGACTATCTCATAACTAAAAATTATTTTATTAATTAAACACAGAAGAGATTTAAGAGAAAGCTTAATCTAGTGTAAGTAAATTTAGTTTTTCTCAGTTGTATTTCATTCAACTTTTCCTGAATGTACACAGATATCCTCTATATTTCCTCCCTTAGGAGGAATTAAACTGTCACATACTTTGACAAGCTTATAAAAATCATATGCAGAACCATAATGGAATTCTGATCAATTAACTACACCTGAAAGTCAAAAGTACTAGGTTTCAGATTTCAGGCAATATGAATTCATGTTAGAATTTGTTAATATAGAATCCCATTTTAATTATAACATAAATGGATAAATTTTAATTATATAATTACCATAAAGCTAAAATCTTCACCAATGCACCTGTGAACTACAAAAACCTAACACCAAATCTGTCATATATCTAACATGAAGGTAAAAATACAATACAAATTTGGACTTAGCTGTCAAAATCCTACAGTCCTTCCAAGAAACACTCTATATTCCAAACTCCTGATTAAGGACAAGGACTAGATCTTCCACCCAAAAAGAGTCTCAAGACCCAACAGAACACAGAAAAGGGTCTGGATATTTTACACTAGGGCATATGGAAGACTATCTCCAAACTAGTAAGAAACAACTTCTCCCAGTCCCCTTCTAACACTCACATTTTTATGTTTTTTCTTTAATCACTCACACAGTCACAAATCTGCTCACATACTAAAAGAACCAGAAAGCTGAAAGATAGCATTTGCGATAGCTGACAGTTATCACAAGTTGTGGTAAGGGAAAATCACATTATGTACTTCATGTTAATGTTCACAAGCAAGACAAAGGTTCATTCTTTCACTAGTCTACAATCAGTTAAGTATGAAGTATTATTTCATGGACTTAAATGAAATCTGGTATATAAAAAGACAGACAAATTAAAACTTTTCTATCTCCTAGAAAGATTCTACTTGCTCTAAAATAATTCTCAGTGACCTTGTGGAATCATTCCTGGTCAACTACATAAAGCATATTTCTTCAACAACGGCAACACTTACTCTGTTGAATTGATTTCTCTAAGGGCATTCAACATGTATACTGGGTTCTAGAGAACCCAGAATACACATTTATACACAAAAACTAGCTTGTGTCACTCTCAGAATATCAAAAGAAACCGTGAAGAGTTTGACCTCACATGCAATTTTAAAATATTTCAGAATTTTGCACTGATAGATCTTTATCTCCCATAATGGGAAAATACCACAATACACTCTGTAAGTGATGTGATTCTTCAAGAGAGCAAATTTAACCTGACTTCCCTAAATGGCTACAGATTTTACACACACGTACAAGTCTAGAAAGAAATATTTTGATTTATTCATTCTCTAAAGTAGCACCATTCAATGGCAACACAATGCACTCCACATATATAATTTTAAATTTTCTAAAAGTCACAAATAGTAAAAAACAGAAGTTAATTTGAAAACATTTTATATAACCCAACATATCCAAAATTTATCATTTAAACACAAGATAAATAGTTTAAAAACCAGTGAGACATTTTATATTCTTCATATTAAGTTTCAAAAATCCACTGTGTATTTTATACTTAATGCACATCTCATTTTGAAACATCTACAACTGAAATGGTGAATGGCCGCATATGGCTTTTAGCTTTATTATTGGATAGAATAGTTCTCTGTTTAAAACTAGTTTACATTCATGTTTCCTTTTTGAATTGAAATGGCTGGTTACAAATAAGAGCAAAGCTATTAATGCAGTAGATAAAGCAGTATAAGATCACAGAATCTGAGCATGCAGTTAACACACACAGCAAGACACAATTGGATTACACCTTGTTATATCTCAAGCAGACTTTGAAGACAGGTCTGATCATCATAAGTGAACACAATTTATAGAAAAAATACAGGTAAGACACAAAAACATTTTCATATCAAACCGTAACACTGCCTTACTCCCAGGAGCCACTCTCCTTGAGTAGGTATCTCTATGCAAATTTTCTACAAGACTATTTTTCTAACTTTGATGAATTCTGGAAGTCATACAGACACTGTTGAAAAATACAGCACTAAATAAGATGAATTAAAAAAAATTTTTTAGGGAAAACATTATCACCAGTTACTTTTAATGTACCGTACTAACCAATAATCTAAAGTTATTCTATTTGAATTCCATGGAAACGAACTGTTCCCACAAATTCCAAATCAATTACTTCTTTTCGTTCACATATTTCAAGTAGCAAAATTACTAAGAATTAGTAATTACTGATTAAAATGTAAGTAATTCTACAATGTATTCTATAGAAAACAACTAAAACCATTACCTTAGCACATAAAATTTGTCCTCACGGGAAGTTACTGAATAAATCAAGGAGAAACAACTATACTCCTGTTTACCGCATTTACATTTTATAAGACCACATTCAGCAATTTCTAAATTTGGAAGGTCAGTTCAGATTGCACATAAGCAGTAACTTTAAAGCTTAGCAAAATTTTAGAAGTTTCTGCAACATACTTCTGAATAAACACTGTACAGAAATATTACAATAGAACAAAATCAGCACCATTCATCTGAGTCTCAGTAAGCACAAAAACAGTATACCCGTAAGTCCAAAATACTAAAAAGCATCTTTTCCTTCCAGAGTTATTCAATTCACCTTAGACATTTTGGTTTAATCTACTAGCAAAGCTGGAAAAAAGGCAACTGTAGCCTCTTACACAGTACTCACATCCAGGGCAGATAATCTCAATATTTTTCTACAATTTGAAATCAAAACAACAAAATTTACTTCTTACCTGCAGTTAGGAGGAGGATCAAGGGTTATTTCAGCTAGCTCCTTCTGAATTCTGTTAGTGAAATGAGAACAGACAAAAAGGATTTGAGATAGTCTACAGAACAACCGGGGAATTACACTGCCCTCTACCACCATGCAGTTAAATGCAAGGCTGGCTTTGCCTTCAGTAATGCTAACATGGCTGCTTCCTCTTTGTTCTCAGAGGCATAACCCAAATCCCTTAACAGAAACTTTGCAGCTTTTTTTCTCACTTGCTACTGTAAATAAGTAAGACATTTACACCGGATTTGAGAACTAGTCCTCCACTAGTACTCAGTAAAGGATATAAAACCTATTTTAAAACACTTTTTACCAAAGAAATTCTCTTTTCAAGCTAATATGCAAATGAGACAAGAGGGAGGGAGAAGGGAAAGCACTAGAATATTTGACAATGACTTCAAGTCATTCTAACCCAGGTAAGAATTTACAAGCTACTTTACGAGCATATTAATAATCTTGACAATATCTTATCTGTCAAAAAAAAAGTTTAAAATTTCTAAGTATGTTTACCAGTGAAAACTTCCAAAGGACACTGACATTCTTATTTAACCAAATCTGTTTTCCTTGCTTTTAAGTATAGCATTTATAAATTTAGTGGGAAAGAACATAAGTATACAGCTTGAGTTAGGGGGGAAAGGAGTTCTCAGATTTCATTCAAATTTAAAATGATTTCAAAACTTAAGTGTTTATTATATTCCTCACAATATAAGATATACGAGTTATTAATACCTGACTAGTAAGACAACAGCGTTGATAATCTATCAAATAAAAGTATCCCTGAGTATTTGACCAGCTTTTCTGATTTTTTTTTCTGTTAGTTGTGATCAATAAAAATAAACAAAATGTCAATATTGGCTAAAGCTGAAAACAGATTTGACGAATTACTGTAAATCATGGATATTCCAATACCACTACCACTGATGGAATTCCACTGACAGATCTTCTTTTTTTCACCATCAAAGATAACATAAATCAACAGAAAACAAATGATCTTTCACATATACCCAACAAAATACGTTTCTCTTGCTGTTGAGTATTAACGTGTCAAGCATATCCACAAGTTTCAGAGTGAAGAGGCACAAGGACAATTAAAGTTTTCAACAACCACCTAATATACTAAATAGCTATGTTCCTGATTTCCCCTCACAAGAACAGAGGGGTAATCATAAACTTAACTGTAAAAAGTAATACCTGGGACACATAATTTCAAATCGTGTTTATAAAACTTGAAAGATCTAAAGCACAATTTAAAATCTGTTTTCAAATATATCAACGGTCTTAAATTTTCTAGTTAACCTGATCATTTCTGATCATGGTTTCATGAAGAGAGGAACTGCTGATCTCTAGAAGTGACAGTTTCAACTAAGGGGAATAAGATTCATAAAAGGGAAACATCCTTAACATACCAACTAATTTAGGTTCACCAAATTTTCCTTGCTAACCCCTTAAACGATCTGTCAGAACGTAAGTCCAATCTTTACTTAAGGACACACTGAAGTTACCAAAGTAACAGAGTAAGTTTGCTTAAAAGTATAATTCTAGGAGGGTGGCTTATATGCCACCTAAAGAATGACAACTCACTCAAGTACCAAAAAAACCTGATCATGAAGTAAATATTTTTGAACTATTGATACTGATGTAAACTCAGCAAAAAAGTCCAACCATCTGGAAGACACTGTGACAATACACTTAATGTGTGAAGGACACACATTACCTTTTAGCACTAGTGGATAACTTAGCAGTGGTTTTGCTAGAGAGTTTGGTGTTCTTCTTCTGCTGAGTGGCAGAAGATTTTCTTTCTTCTTGTTCTTCAGGCTCTGGAGCGGCTGGGTCTCTCTGGTCTGCATCTGAACTACCACTGCTGGTGCTGGGGCTCTCATCATCAGACCTTTGCCTATCACTGGACATCTTGGTGAAGTTATTTCTTGGAAAACTTTTCAAAACACAAGGAGAAAAGAAGGGAAATATTAAGCCTAAAATACACGAAAGGCATTTTCTTCTCTTAATAGCCACCTAAAATCATATTTTAATGAAAAAACTTCCAAAGTGATCACACTTAACATACTGCAAGGTTACAGAAGAGGTGATGTGTCTCACCAGCGTTCAAGGACCGAACTCAACTTAGAAAACCCACTCACATTTTTTCCATCCCTTGGACAATCTATCAATTGTCTACTTTCTGAGAAGGCATGAAACAGATTTGCCAGGGAACTTAGGCAATGAGCATTAATAACATATGACACACACTGTAAATAACAGATCTTGCTGAAAAATGTTAAAAAGTCACTAATAACGTCTAAATATTTACACACTGACAGTGGTCAAAGCTACCAAATTCCCTTTCCGAGAGGACAACATACCCTGTTAATCGCCCATATGCTTATTTAAGGTGACGATTCCTCCTCCGTGCACGTAAGCCTTTAAATACAACACTTAGGAATTTAAAAATCAACTAACAAGCTGCTCTAGCCGTTTCCACGGCCAGCAGCGAAGATTCATCCGGCCAACACCGAGCTGCCACCCTGGGAAAAGCAGAATCCAAACTGCACCTTCTGCAAAGCTCCCAATGCCATCAAGGTTCCTCGCTCAATTTTTACATCACGGACCGACATTTTGTCCAAAATAGCGAAAAAAAAAAACACAGGAAAAACAAACAAACAAACAAAGCCCCAAGAAGTGCAACAAATTTCCGCGCCCGCCGAGGCGAGCCGCGGCCGGCGGCGGCGGCCACGCAGCTCCGCGGCCCTTTGTGGGGAGGGCCGTGCGGGGGCCGCGGGCAGCGCTCGCCGCGCCGGGCGCCAAGTGATGCGAGCAGCCCGGCCGGCCCCGCCGCGGCTCGCGGACACCGGCGGCGCGGGCACCCGGCGCGAACAAAGCTGCCCGCCCCCGCCCCCTCCCCCACCGCCGCCGCCCCGGCCGCCCCCCACGCGGCCCCCGGCCCCGCCGCCTTACCTCGGCCGCCCGCCCGGCCCGCTCGCGCGCCGCTACGGTGTGGGGGAGGGAGAGAGAAAAAAACCCTTCCTTAAGGAAATGGAGGCAGCTGGGGGGGGGGAAAGGGGGGGGAGGGAAAAAAAGAAGCCGAGGAGGCTCTGGCCGGGGAGTGTGGAACATTGAAAGTCGGAGGGGGTTGTGCAGTGCCGGGCTCCGGCCGGAGGGTGGCGCCGCCCAGCGCCTTCGGAAAAAAGGGGGGGTGGGAGCTCGGCTGGGCGAGGGCGCAAGCTCCCGGCGAGGCGGAGGGGACGCGGGAGACCCCCGCGCGCTGTGGCCTCCCGCCGCCGCCGCCGCCGCCGCCCGGCTCGGCTCCTCCCGGCCGCGCAGTCAGCAAGTTCCGAGGCGAGCGGGGGGGAGGGGCGGGCGCGGCGACGGCGCGCGTGCTCGCTGCTTGCCTGGCGGAGGGGCGCGCGCCGCCGTTGGCCGGCGGGCGCGAGCTGTCCCGCGCGCTCCCGCGCTCTCTCTCCGCGCTTACCTTCACCCGGGAGGCGCACGCGTCCGCCCGCGCGCGGCCAGGACAAAGAGCGCGGCGGGGACCCGGCGGGCTGGCCCCTGCCGCCCTTTGCCGCGGAGCCCGGGTCGGAGAGGGCGGGGGCGCGGGCGCCGTCTCGCGGGGCCGCTGTGCCGCGGGGTGGCTTCCGGCCTGCGCCCGCCTCCAGAGCGAGGCTGCCCATTGGGCTACCCGTCCGGCTGGCCGGGACCGGGGTGCTTTTGGGGCGGGCGGGCTGAAGTCATCCCCAGGGCTGACTGCATTCCCTCTGCCTTCACGGGGACCGGCGTGCACCTCGGACCCACCCCACCCCCCAACTCCTGGGCGAGGGCCCTGGGGCGCGTGGTTAGGAGTCCTCACTGTCCTGGAAGACTGGGACTGGTGGGTGTTGGTGAGGCTGCCAGGCATGCAGGCGAAGGAAAGCTTCTTGCCCCGCTTGTGATCCAAAAGAGGCAAGACAGTATTGGGCACTGAGGAAACAGGATTTCCAGACCAGAGGACCTTACCAGCCTTTCTTTGACCCTCCCCCTTCCAAAGGGGACAATCCTTGGAATGCTTTGGAAACTTAAAAACACAAAACAATAATTAAATGTCCCGCTCAAGAATTTTTTTCATGAAGGGAGGGAGTTAAAAGGGTGCTCAAACCTGACACTTTCCTGTGGGGCTATTCTGCTAACTCCCATTCTGGAAAGAAGTCCTAAGCGATACTGGGTCAGAACGATACTGGGTCAGAACGACTACATGGAAAAGCCTCAGATAGGCATGGTGAAGGTTAGTTTTGTTCTGTCATTCTCTAGCTGTCTCCAGATGGAACCCTCAATTTTGCCCCAGTCACAAAGTACAAGTACAAAAACTTCCTGTTTGCAGGCCAGACCTTCTCCAGCTACTGAGAACTTGCTCCAGTGATGGAGCCCCAAAGGAATTTGCAGATCCCTCTCCTCCAAGTGTCCAGGGATAGAAGTCTTTGGAGAATATAGAGTTCACAGAGGGAGTGAGAATGGCAGTCATAACAGATGAACTAGAGTTAAAGGGAAAGGCTACAAACAACAACAAAAAACGGAATAAACCTACATTTTCCCCCCCAAAGAGAAAAGTTTTTGGTAAAGGGTTACTAACCACTCCGAGTGGTTAAGTTACATTTCTGTAATTTTCCAAATTCACAGTCATTCGGTGAACTTTGTTTAAGGCTTTGCTGCTAGGTGCTGGTCACACAAATTTCCCTCCTTCAAAAACCATGTGAGGAAAGCCAGGTTTCTCTTCTGTGCTAGAAGCTCCCAGTCCATCGAAGATGATGGTGTAGACAAGGAGCAAGACTATACTACTCAGAATGAACAGGGTGTCTCAAGAAATGGTCAAGAAAGAGTATGGTGTTTGTATTGACAAGCAATTTTGGTTTAGCTTGATGAAAAGGTGCTTGTGGAAAGCGCTTGTTAGTGACACACACACACACACACACACACACACACACACACACACACAGTGGGTTCTTTAGGAAATTCAGAATCACAGAAATAACTTAAAAGCCAAAGGCCAATTGCTGTTAGGATTTGGGTGGGATCAGGAGATGGAGAGATCAAGATTTTTAGATGGATTTTGGTAACATCTTCTGCTGAATAAACAATATTGGGCTGAAAATCAAGGGAACTGGGTTCTAATCTCATGCTACCAAATTCATGTGACCTCAGGCAAATTACTTGATCCAACTTAATTTTTCTTATGTAAAAGAAGAGTGTATGAAAGGGTTTAAATTCTCGTTCAAAAATTCTATGATTCCTCAAAGAATTTGAAGTCATGGATTTCCAAGCTATATTTACTCAACAGAATTCTTAAGAACTACCAAATGCTGGAAAATTGGAGTGAATACAGGTGCTGCTCTTACTAAACTCAACAAGTAGTGCAAAAGTCAGAAATCTAGGCTGCAGAAGACGTATTGCATGTAAGAGGTGAACAGAATGAAAATGGAGCATTATTAATTATCAAATGATCATCAGTAATGGAATTGTTCATTCAGTTTAGGATTATGGGTTATGGAATATGGAGTTAAAAAAAGTAATGACCTGGATCTGAAGGGATCAATAGGTGATAATATGGGCAATGCCCTTGGGAAAGTACCTGAGACATAATAGGTACTCAATAAATGTTCTTAATTGTTAAAGTCATCATTAAGGGAATGAAGCTCCATAGGTTAGAGAGAGGGGTGATTAGTGCCCCCACACTATCAGGTACCCAGCATACACCTGACTAAGGGGGAAATCCTTTCCAGCTCACAGTTCTCCTCCAAGGTAACATGACGCTACCACCTTGACCAGAAACAACTTGAAAGTTATGAATAATGTCTAATGTGAGGTTCTTTTATTAGTGTGCATAACTGAAGAGTACCCAGGAACCCCTAAACTTGCACACTCTAAAGGGGTCCAGCTGTCCTTTTGCACAAAAGCAAAACAGACTCTTACTGTGAAAGAACTTTAATAGAATTAATATGCATAGAGAGAGAAAAAAGGATATTAGTATCTCTATGAAACACCCCAAATTACCCATCTCCTTGTGGGTAAATGTACATGTTTCAGGGTCACCCTGAAATGGGGCCACTGATGCTTGAAATCTTGCCACAAATTGAAGCCACTTTCTGGCAGAGAACTGCAAGAAAGGGATTCTGAAGCAGGTCCTAATAAGCTTTCCTAAAAAGGAAAGACCACATCAAGATAAGGAGTGTCATTATCAGACTTCATACATGTCTCTTCCAAGTGTCTTTATATGTCTCTCCTCCATTTGTCTCCTTCCAGACCTTCTTTAGCAGTATCAGGATGCAAGTCTGGCCTCAAAATTGAGGAATTCCCCTTTTTTTCCCTCACTGAGCCCACCTGCCTTCTGTATTACATATATTCACCTAGCAGCTCATCTCTACCACTTGTTAAGTAGGGGCAAGGAACACAGTACCTCCCCTTTTTATAGATATGTTTCTGTAACACTTCCTTATAGGACACCCTTTTTAAAATAAAGTTCTCTCATTTTTGCTGTCTACTCTTGAAATTATGGGTCATGTTTTATAGGCACTCCTGAGTGTATACAAATTTCACTAGTGCAAATTATTTCATAAAGTATGTGTAGGGTAAGTGAAAGAATGGTGTAGCGTCAGGATGACCACAGGGAGCACAGGTTCACTGTGGAGCTGCACAGACAGGTCTAAAGGGAAGGAGGAGTTCTGGAGCTCTCAGTGGCTTTTTATGCTTTTTAATGGTTTCTTGAGGCGAGGCAACCAGGTACGGGGCAGGCAATGGGGCCGGGGGTGGGGGTGGGGGCAGGAGGCTGGCAGGCCTCCCAGCCCCTCCAGCAAATCTTCACTTTCACAGGCTCTCTGGTGGCTTCTCGTGGCCTCTGCTTCTTGTCTGTCTCTGGCCTCTGCTTCTTGTCTGTCTCTGCTGCTGCTGCTTCCTCTGCTTATAAGCCCAGTCTCTGGCCCAGGTGTGCCCACTCACAAAGGCCTACACCCTATTCCAGGTGTCCGCCATCAGGCATATGCATAGGCCTGCAGAAGTCTAGCACTGAGGGGAGGGTGGAAAAACCTGACAACTTTCTCCCTTACCCTACAAATGGTCAGGATTTTCCACCTTACCGCCATTAGATTTAACAATAGACACCTACAGTCCTACAGACATGCCTGATGGCAGCACTTGGAGTAGGGTGTGGGTGTGTGTGAGTGGCGCAGCTAGGCCTGGAGGCCGAGGACATGAGCAGCAGCAGAGGCATATGGGGGGTGCTGCAGAGAGAACACGAGAGAAGGCCAGAGAGCTCAGAAAGAGTGAAGATTCACTGCGGGGGGGAGGGCCAGGAAGTCTGCCAGAGTCCTGGCTCCCTGGCCCCCCTGCCTCTCCTGAACCTGGTTACCTCACTACAAAAGATAAGTAAAAGCCTAAAAAAGCCACTGAGGATTCCAGGACTGCTTCATTCCCATCTGCCCAGCTCCCTAGAGAACCCATGCTACTGTGCTCATCTTGCCCCTACAGTATGCAATCAAAAATTTTCCCATATGACCCCTCAAAATAGTACCACAGCAGACACTGGCCTCCGTAAGAGTGTTCTCTCTCAATCTTCTGTATTTCTCCTATTGGAATAGAGTCCTCTCAGCTTCTCACTCACAACCCTGAGAGAGACAGAAGAGGAAAGATATTAAATCAAATTGCCTTCCTACTTCCTCTAAATGTTGTGACCAAAAGGGACCTGTTACAAGGACAGACAAGTTAGACTCAGAATCCAGTAGCCCTCTCTGTTTTGGCAGGTGTTCTACGGAGCCTCTCCATGGCCCTGTGTGCTGTATATGTACATAGTACATGTATGTATAAACAAGAGTTAATGGGAATATATCACTTGAGTTCCCTAATGAGTTTTTGTGATTATATAAACTAACCTGAGGCTATAAACTAGGATGAAGCTCCAGATCTTTTTTAGTCACCCATTGTAGCCAGCAATATACCCCCTTCAATGGATTAGAATAAATACTAATAAACATTTATTAATTAGTTTTGTTGATTTCAGAGTGCTTTTCCTTCCACTCAATGCCTTTACTCAGTATCTCTTCATTTTATTCCCCTGCTGCTTTTTAGACTTTTTCCACGTGCGGCCCAGTTACTTATATCCTTTTGTGTTCTGACTATAAGATGTTCTCTTTCTACTCATAAAAATGGGATTGGCTTGCTAGCAAGTCATTTATTGGCCCAACCTTGGTTTAAGAAGCAGTCGTTGGCATTGTTAGACTTGGTGGCTCCAGAGCCCACAGTCCCGGGCACTGCTGGGCTGTGTAAGGTGCCCCTCCTGCATGGTGCCATGCATGGAAAACCCACTGGTGTCAGACCCTGGGCTGGGCTCTGGAAGTGGGAAGTGTTTAAACCACTCCACATTAAGGACTACAGGGCATACAACTCAGTGATCACTTGCTGCTTTTCTCTTCTGCGATACCTCTAAGGGAGGGTAAATAACAAAAAGAATGCTTCCATAAACTGTTCCTGAATATGAAACAAACAAGCACCTTTGTAGGATAAAAGACATGAGAAAAAAATTTAAAGAAACACATTTATTTTGCTTATAAAGAAAATTAAGCCTTGTGAGCTGTCAAAAAAAAAGGAAAATTAAAATTAAATACCTATCAAAATAACAAAAACAATTTTGAGTGATTAAAATCTTTGCTGGCAAATTGGTTTTAAGATTTTCATTTTCAGGGAGGGGGAAAAATAAATAAAAAATAAAATAAAATAAAAATTTTCATTTGCCATTTCCAGTGGCAGTGAAAGTTGGTATCAGAAGTGGCCTTTTGGAAAGCAATGTGGACGTTTTGTTAAGAGTCTTAAATGTGTTCAAAATGTGTTCATAGCCTTTGACCAAATTTCTCCATTTCAAGAAATGTATCTTAAAGAAACATTTTAAATGAGGAAAAAATAACATTGGAAAATTAGAAATGTTCAGAGTAGAATAATGACTACAGAAACTGATTTATACACAGTGAAATTTGTAGCTATTAATACATAGGAGTGGGCAAAAGTAGAAAAATGGTTATGATAAACTGTTAATGAGGACAGGGTATGTCTAATTCAAAGCCTAATAAAGGAGCTGGCCCGAAATAAATGCTCAATAAACAGCTGTCAAATGACATACACTTCTTTACAACTAGAATACAAGAAAATCTGAAAGGAATATACTCCAAAAGGTTAACTATGCTTATAGTTTACAGCAATTGTGAATAACCTTTTTCTTCCTTTCTCTAGTCAGTATTTTTCTAAAATAAAAGCTCGCATCACTTTTATAATGACGGTAAAAAACATGAATAAATGCAGAGGTGTACATTTAGTGACAGTAAATAATTTTGTTTTAACAAGTTTTTAATTTAAGTTTTGTATAATTAAAGCAGTTTTTTTATAAATTAAAACAAATGATGAAAGTTCAAGCAGACTATTTTTTAGAATTTGTCAAGATCTTAAGGTTAATATAAGAAAAAAAATAGGTAAGACTGTTTTTAAAATCCTAAAACAGACCATGTGAAGTTATTCTACATCGAATAAAAAGTAAGCTTTGCTTCAAGGATAGATCACTGAAATAGAAGTGACAAAAAATTAGATTTGAATAACAAAAGACTCTTCCTTTAAAACACAGAAAAATAAAGGATTAGACAATTAATGACATTGAGGTGACCTTATCAATATGGAAAAAGATCACTTAGAAACACACCTTATACATCAGCATAAATTATAGATGAATTCCAAAGTCAAGGTTTTTAAATGTTCACCTCAGAAAAATTAGAATAATTTGAACACTTACATAGAGAGAAGTTATAATAAGCCATACCGGAAACCAAGCAGAAATCACAAATGAAAACCTGTATTTGACCAAATATTAAATCCTCAATATGCTTCCTAACACACATACCTGCACCAAACTCAAACAATAAAATAGACAAAACAGCTTGTACTATGGGGAAGGATTGATATATATCACATACAATTCTGTATAGACAGAAAAATATCAAATCCTCACAGAGAGTTAAAGGACATGCTAGAAATTAGAGGTTTTTAATTGTATGTTGCCTTAAAAAAACACACACACATAAGAAATGTCCACTCCTCGGTATCTACCCAAAGGAAACAAAAACACCAATTCAGAGGGAGAACTACACTCCCATGTTTACAGCAGTACTATTTACAATGCCAAAATATGGAAACAACCAAAATGCCCCAGATCAGATGAGTGGATCAAGAAAATGTGGATACACCATGGAATACTACTAAACAATAAAAAAAAAAAAACATAAAGTCATGCCACTTGCTGCAACATGGATGGAACTGGAAGGGAAATAATATGATAAATACCAAACAGTTTCATTTATATGTGGAATATAGAGAATCCAAGCAAAAGGTCATAAAAAGACAAACTTTAAAATCCATTCTTGGTAAGAGACACTCTGCGAGGGAGGGAGAGGAAAAGGGATTAAGATGGGGGAAAGAAGAGCACAAGGGACTATGGTGAAGGTTCATGGGTGAACTGGTGGTGGGAATTTTATGGGGAATACACAATAATGAAAAAGTTAATAATAATAATAATTAAAATAAAATACATCCTTGAAAACTAACCGTAGATAGGAGGCATCGAAGGGAGGAGAGGAGGGGAAAGAACAAGGGTAGGGGAGAGTACAATGGACTATGGTGGAGGATTATGGGTGTGGGAGAACTACGGTGACCATACCTGAGGGGAGAAATCCTACATTGTGAAATAAGTAACAATGGTGTAAAATAACAGTATTTCATGAAAAAAAAAATCTGAGACATATTCAAAAGAGGTACTACATTCTTGTCCACAAAATTTACAATTCTAAAAATCATGATTCCAAATACATGTGAGAGTATTACGAGAATGGCACTTTCCTATATTGCTGGTGGCACTGTAAATTGATATAACCTTTTTTTGGAAAGCAATTTGGCAATGTGTTTCAAGAGTCATAAAATGTTCCTTTTTACTCCCAACACACTGAATAGATGTTCCTTTAACCTGGTAATTCTGCTTCTGGGAATCTATCCTAAGGACGTAATCCAAAATATTAAAAAATGCCAATGTTTATCCCAGTGTAATTCATACTGTATAAAAATGAAAACCACTCACTGTCCAACATAAAGGCTAAGCTTTAGTAAATTATGATCCAGTCACTCAAAGAAATATATGTGAATATAAAATGGTATTATAACTATCATTTTTGCAACAAATTCCTCCCCATGGTAAATCCTTTTCTGTAAGATTAGCTTATATCCTGCTTAGTAAAAAGACTAACAAGAGATGCTATACATTTTTTAACTGATATTTTTATTTAGCATTGTGTCACTTCACCTTTTCTGAGGTGCTTTACAGTATCTCAGGTGTAAAATCAAATTAAGTGTGTTCTAAAGATTTGCTTCAGAAAATAAAATTGTATGCATAATATGATTGTCTTGGAAGTGTGTAAAAGAGATTTGGAAGAAATATGCAAACAATCATTTTTGGATAAAGACCTGTGTACTTATGTTTCTGGCTATTCTTGTTATATTGCATAGTTATTTAATTAGAAGAGATTCAGTGAGAAACAATATGCTTTAATTTGGGACTGTAAAGAAGGTAGCTTGAAATAAGTAAGCTTACATTTAGCATAATTCAAGAAATAAAGCTATTTTAATGGGAATATTATATATATTGAGTTATAATTTAGTTTTTTTTCAGGTCTCAAATCTAGAAGTTTGTCATAAATTGCAAAAGATTTCAAGTTATGCCTCGTAAAATGTTAGAGTACAAATGATTTTAACTTCTAAGGATTATAATATTTGAAAATAACTCAGATAAGGTAAAAATCACAGTGATGTGAATGGGTTTTTTAAAAGTGACAAATAATTTTTCAATAATAGTATCTATTCAGTGTGTTGGGAGTAAGAAGCATATCCAACTTGGACTCACCAAGTAATGTCTATTTAATACCAGTACTTATAATCCAAAAAAAGGGATATTGAAGTACTGGTCTTTTTGGCCAAGAAGGTTGAGTCTCAGAGCCCATGAATGACTTGCCTCAAGTTTTAAAAGCAGCCTTGACAGAACTGGAGAATTTGGAATTCTGTCCCAATTCCATTATACTGTTATTTATATCTAGCGGGGCACATAGTCCAATTCACAAGTCACCAGCTTCTATAGAGACTGTCAAAAGATGTCATCAGAAAGTTCCTTTAAATGTAATAGTTTTTCCTCACCCTGATCTAATATGGTGATAAATAAATTTGGTAATCCAGTCTTTTTTTTTAAAGATTTATTTATTTATACATACAAGCTGGGGTACAGGGCAGAGGCGTGGGGCAGCGAGAAGGTTCACCAGAGACAGGATGGGGAGCAGAACAGGCAGATTGACAGAAATACACTGTTGAGGGGAGCAGCGGGCAAGGCAGGAGAGGTCTGCCACGCCATGTGGGAATGCCCCTGGCCGGGTGTCGAACTCGCATCGCTGCTGCCGACAGATTCATAGCGCAGCACTTAACCGCTGCGCCACCAGGGAGGCCCTGGCAATCCAGTCTTAATCACACATAACAGTCAACATATTTTTTAACCTTTATCATAGTGAGAAATATTTATATGTAAATATTTGTCTTATTCCTTAATGTTTTTCTCCCCCTACTAAAATAAAGGCTGGAACCACTTGTGGGTTTTGTGCTTAATATAGTGCCTGACATATAATATTTAGTAAATCATTTCTGAATAAATAAATGGTTGGCCAAGTTACCTTCACACTCAAAGTCAGTTGAAGGGAATGTTATAGAATAGCAATAACTAGAAAGGTAATCTTTTTATGCTGCCTAATACACCAAAGGGCCCCATTTTCATAAAAAGTAGCATCGACCAAGCATATGGAGTCCAAAAGTATTTAAAGGAATTAAAGCACAATAGCTTCATTTGTTCAAATAAACTAAAGACATTTGGTATGTGGTCTTAACTCTGAAATGGGTATAAGGACAACAATGACCACATTATCTCACCAAACCTCTAACAGAACCATGGATAGAAAAATGCACATTGGCTTATGTTATTTTCCCAAAATACAGTAGGGAAGCAACATTTTTCTAACTTGCTTAATAAATTGTCTATACAGATGAGATCAAATTATATGTTCTATGAAGCTAGCAATTAAGATTAAAATCAACCAACCTAAATCAATCTCATGTCAATTGGCAAAAGTATTTAAAAGGAAGGATAGAAAAATAACACTCATATATTTGTTCCAACAGATAGGAGAATATCATAGTCATTGATCCAGAGACCTGGCAGCTTGAGTTCTCGTTCTGATAACATTGTTTTACCTGCTAGATGCCAGTTTCCTTATCAGCAAAATGAGTCTGGAGGTCCTTTCTACTTCTGGTGTCTGTATAATTTATGCCATTGTATAAGTAAAGCTGTTGAACAAACTAAATTAACTAACATGGCTGGGAGTGTTTTATAAAACACTAACAGTACGTAACTGTGAGGCTCTTGCCAGCAACGATTGAAGCTGATATGTATCCACACAAGGTGATTAATTGTTAAAATTCAATTTAGTTTTTAAAAATTTGAACACTTTCCTTATATAAAGTTTACCAAAAAAACCAAACAACCACCACCACCCCCATTTAGTTTGGATATATGAAAAAAAAAACATATATATATATATATATATATATATATATATAAAACATATATAATATATATAAATATATTCGTGTATAAAAATATATACATATATATATATAGTCACACACACATCCAAACAGCTCTCTTCATATGTATATATTTAATATGTGTATATGTGTATATGTATATGTGTATGTGTATATATATAATCTCCAAATATAGGTGGGGGAAAATCAATAATTCTAGTTTTTTTTTATTTGTAAAAAAAAGTCATTTTAAATAAAGTTGTTTACATAAAGTGAAATTTCTATTCCTTGGTCAGATTAATTCTAAACTTCTATAACTTAGTAAGTTAGAAGTAACTTAGAAGTCCCATAACTAACTATTTCTATCACACACGAAAAAAATCCTACAAAATTAAACTTAGTAAGTACAATTATTTGTATATATGATCCTTTATTTACTCATTTAATAGATGTAGCAAATGTCTTTCAAGGGACAAAGCACAGTGCTGGAAGATATGTACCAATTAAAATAGAATACCACTTCCTTCTAAAGAGTTGATTATCTAGCAGGCGAGTTTAAGAGCAAGAGCCTCAAGATCCAAGAACAAGAGTTCCCTGCCTCAAAAACAGTAACAGAATTTCACCCACCTGTTGTTCATGTAATAAGTCTCTGAAGAAGTGTGCTTTTACCGCCTTTAGATACACTGCAGAGAGAGCAGAGGATCCAAATGAGAGATTACATGCTTATTCAATAAACATTTTTGAGCATACTAAACAAATAAAAAAACTGCATTTTTGAAGGTAAATTATATGTCCTTTAACACACAGATACCTCCCTCCACACACACACACACAC